>CALNHX010001288.1:0-118746 GCA_940337035.1 Agriotes lineatus
TTGAAGTGGCCCAGGAGTCCTCCTTTCCCCACCACCACGCCCCGCGCCGCGAGGTAAGGGTTGAACGATTTAAGTCATTAGGGACGTTTCTTATGACGCATACTGTATGTTACCAATCGGTGACCTTGAAGTGGCCCACTGTCAGACACCGAAAATTGGTGGCCCACTGTCAGACTCCCAAAAATTGGTTTGGGGTCAATTGAGGTCATTTTATCGTAGAACCGGCCCATCTCTACTACTTGCAGTAAGTAACCTTTCATGTTAAGAAAAGAGCTTATTAATTTTCTTTTAAATTTAAAGTGTTGCATGACCAAAAATTACCCCCCCCCCCATCTTTTTTTTGAAACTTCTTGTCTACAGCGGCTATAATTTATTCTTGCACACCGGCCCCAAACCATCTTGTTACGCCACTGTGCTATGGTCAAAACCCTACTAGAACTTTTCCAAGACTAAGGAGTTCCAATCTCACCGGAACGGGGGATTGAACTCATGGATTATTTATCAATCAGGATGTTTAATCGTTGTGCCGCAGAACCTGACAGTTTTAATTATCTATAATCAATACTAACCCCTTTTAACAACGAAAATGACTGAATGCTTAACTGTTGTGCCGTTAAACCTGACAGTATTAATTATTTATATATAATCAATACTAACCCTTTTTTACAACGAAAATTATTGTAACAATAAAGAATAATGGAGTTAAAAGGTGAATGATGAACCATTAAACTGTGGAAATCATGAATGGAGAAGATATTACACAGTACAAGTCACAGAGGCTTAGATGGAATAAGAAAAGACCTGAAAATCATGGCAATAAAAGAATGACAGATTAATATAGTGATGAATCTGAGCCAAAACGCTTGCTTTTCTGAACTGAAATCGCAAATAGGACTGACAGACTTGTGCTATCAAGGGATTACCAAGATTTGGCAGGCCATTACCTACAGTCACTTGAAAAGCCAAGAGAGAAGAAAGAAGAGAAGATGACATTGGTTATCTAGTTTTAAGAAGGGGGCAAGCATACTGTCACTTTTATTATGTGAGACTGATAGTACTTTTACAGCAATTTAGACCACATCATGTTTAATATAAATGAAATATATGCTAGAGTAAATTGACCTTAGCATTTTCTGCATCTATAAAAATAATACGGACAGTCACAGCTGCAAGTTTTCTAATTATTTAAGCATTTCTGCTTTGTTAAGAATACTAACCGTAATAATTTGGTCATCGTTTGTTGTAGGCATCACTGTATTGACAATTATTGTGTCATTGAGGTGCTCCTGTGATTGCATATGCTGAAACAGCAGCACTCTCCGCATAAACCCAACACCGCATGTGACACACTCATAGGGCTTCTTATCCAAATGGGTGAATCTGTGAGCGTTTCTGCTGTTCTGATCATTGAAAGCAGCTGCACAAACTTCACACAAGAATGGTTTTTGGCCGGTATGGATACGTTGATGCTTTCTCAAAGTTTGGGGGTGCAAAAAAGTGCTCTCACAGATTGAACACTTAAACGGCCCCTTCCTCGTGTGGGCTGATTTGATGTGCTGGGTTAAAAATCTACAAGAACAGTTGTTACTTTTTTAAATAGTTTCTTAAAGATATTACCTTTTTTGGTTGAACTCTTTCCCACACCTACACTTGTGCAATTCCAAGTGCATTGCACGCTGGTGGGTCTGCAGGTGGGATGGGTATTTGAAGGGGGCACCACAAAATTCACATAAGTAGGGGCGTTTGTCGGTGAGCATTCTAGCTTTTCCTATAAATATGTTTTCGCACAGGTCACAAAAGAAGGATGTAGAACTGTCAGGGGTTGTTGAGTGGACTTCCAAGTTGTGTGCAGAGACTAATTGGTTTTCTGTTTGAATATAAACATTACTGCGAGTTAGATATGTAACTGCTTGATTTATCAATACACAAAATGTATTGGAATACTGTATTCAAATACCAAAGTACCACTAAAATACTAACTAGTTCTAAAAGGCTTTCACAAATTATTGTCATATTGAATGTCACATGTACTAGTTATTTTTACTATTTATGTACTCGTAATTTATCCATGTAAGCTACCCACCCAACACAGACTACTATATGAGGCCACTAAATGCAAAACTCTGCGTTTACACTCTTAGTAAATTTGTGCTAGAGGCAATAGTAATTTACGTTACGAGACCGGAGAATAGTGTTTTGCAGGTCTCCCCAAGCTTCCAGATCTCAACTGCGGCTCGCCCTGTAATCTACTTGGTTCGACCAGCAAAACACTACTTTCCGGTCTCATAATGTAAATCAGGGCTGTCCAACATGTGGCCCGCGGGCCGCATGCGGCCCGCCAGGATATTTTTGCGGCCCGCGGATCGAATTCCCTTTTGAGTCCACCAGTCCTGATCCTGTTCTCTCCTTTTCTACCTGGGCCCTCTGGTCTGACACGCTGAACTGTCTAATGGACTAGGCCTCCAACCCTTACCAGACCAGGCTTCAAGGAAGATGACGTGTTGTACTGTCAGCCCGAGAAGTTCAAATTTTCCGCAAGAGCAAGACCGCTAGAATTCGATTTTACCTTGATTGTTGAACTTTCTTGAGAAATCGAATCCCTGAGGTTTTAACCCTGTCTTAATACACTGCACTGTCTTGCAGGGCTAACTACTTCAAAAGCCAGTTCCGACCGTCTAATTTTTAAACTCAAATCCCGGCGCCCCGAGAGGTGAAATACTTCTCATAACCTCATTTTACTAATACTTAAACCTGTAACCTGCAGCAATCGCAGCCTCTACCCCGCTTGTAAGCGGCTAGAGTCCTGTAGCGGCCCTTCATAAACTCACCTGCCGGGCTCTTTTTTGGTCATTAAAAGGCGAATTCCTGAATTTCGACATTCGATTCCGCAGCCTGCAAATTCCCTACCGGGGGAATGTCAACATCATTTTCCGGCTCAAGGCGAAAAAAATCCATCTGCAGAATTTGACACCGCGTTCGCTCCAAGAACGACGCCTAGCCGTCGTAAGGTACCAGCAACCTCTGCACCAGAATTTAGGCATTAACGCCCGCCCCAGGTAATCCTTAAAATCGCTAAATTCACCGGAAAATTACAGCTTAGAATCACTGCTGAGTAGAAGGTCAAGTTTGCAGGAACAAAAGACCTACTCAGCCCATTTCCCAAAGAATCGGCGTGCGTACCGGCGGACTACCAATAGGGACCCGCAACACTCGCCGGTGCATTGGGTTGCAGCTCAACCAACGAAACCAGACACCGTTCCAGAAGAACATGTTAATTTTAAATAATGTGCAACTCAGAGTTATTTTTAATTAATCATTGTAACTAACTAAAAGCATTATATTTGTTTTGGTAATTATCTGGTGTTTTACCTAATCGAATATATATTTGAGTGAACGTATTTCTCCGATTTGAGCTTAACCCGAGGGGTAAATCTTTGACGCCCTTAGTAAGGGGGTGAAACGTCACATCCCTATACTTACATTTACATGGTTGATGTATTTTTTTCTTGTGTCGGTATCTCAAGAACGGAAAGGAATTAACCTAAAGTGAATATGATTTTTTTTGTTTAGAATCACTTCTAGAACATACGGTGTAAGTTTGTCGGTTACCTCAGGGAACACCCTGTATATCTCTTTTATGTTTCAATGTTTTTTGTAGTGTAACCTAAGCTTCTTGAATAAATAAAAATTAGTATTGAAATATACACGTTTTATATTTATTACAAATCACTCACAAAGTCGCATACGACACATTTTATGATGCGGCCCTCACAACCTTCAAACTTTTTACAGTGGCCTTTGAGCCCCTTGAAGTTGGACAGCCCTGATGTAAATTACTATTGCCTCTAGCACCAATTTACTAAGAGTGTAAACGCAGAGTTTTGCATCTAGTGGGCTCATATCTCCACTGGGGAATTAAGCCTGTATGACACAACGCTAAATTTTATGCAAAATATACTTGTAAATTTTCATAAAAATATTAAGCACCTTTGCGTACAGAAAATTGGCAGCAAAATTTTGCGCTGAATTTTCATGTAAATTATTTCAAACTTGTTCTAAATTTCCTGGTAAATATGCGCAGAAGTATCGTAATCAGACTAAACTGCAGCGCATGATGCGGAATGTAAACATAAACATAACCTGCAAGGCATTAGCATTGTTAACTACGTGTTTAATGTTGGCGCTCCTATCTAAGATAAATACTCTAACCAGCGGTGTGAAAACAGCAGCCAAAAGATAGCAGCCAATTTTAACGATGATACCCGAAGCAACCACAAAATCAAAAGATGTAGATAGCCACACACAATGCCACGTATAAGCTATTATTCGATTTCCTTAGTTTAAAAACCATACACAGCCAGAAATCGGTAAGGAATAAAAATCTATACTAACAACAATATCCTAACAACTAAATAAAAGCTCTAATACATGCAAGCTGTCCAAGAGAGTAGCAGCCAACCCCAAAATATTCAAAAATTAACTACGAGAAAACTATACATGGTGCCACGATTAAACTTATACATAAATTAAGTTGCCCCATAACCAATCTAACAGTGCCCCTGCGAAACACTCGCAAGCCGTCGAAGGGGGTAGCAGCCAACCCCAAAATATTCAAAAATTATTTTCGAGAAAACTGTACATGGTGCCACGATTAAACTTATACATAAATTAAGTTGGCCCATAACCAATCTAACAGTGCCCCTGCCAAACACTCGCAAGCCGTCGAAGGGGGTAGCAGCCAACCCCAAAATATTCAAAAATTAATTACGAGAAAACTATACATGGTGCCACGATTAAACTTATACATAAATTAAGTTGCCCCATAATCAATCTAACAGTGCCCCTGCCAAACATTTGCAAGCCGTCGAAGGGGGTAGCAGCCAACCCCAAAATATTCAAAAATTAATTACGAGAAAACTATACATGGTGCCACGATTAAACTTATACATAAATTAAGTTGCCCCATAATCAATCTAACAGTGCCCCTGCCAAACACTCGCAAGCCGTCGAAGAGGGTAGCAGCCAACCCCAAAATATTCAAAAATTATTTACGAGAAAACTGTACTTGGTGCCACGATTAAACTTATACATAAATTAAGTTGCCCCATAATCAATCTAACAGTGCCTCTGCCAAACATTTGCAAGCCGTCGAAGGGGGTAGCAGCCAACCCCAAAATATTCAAAAATTAATTACGAGAAAACTATACATGGTGCCACGATTAAACTTATACATAAATTAAGCTGCCCCATAATCAATCTAACAGTGCCTCTGCCAAACATTTGCAAGCCGTCGAAGGGGGTAGCAGCCAACCCCAAAATATTCAAAAATTAATTACGAGAAAACTATACATGGTGCCACGATTAAACTTATACATAAATTAAGTTGCCCCATAACCAATCTAACAGTGCCCCTGCGAAACACTCGCAAGCCGTCGAAAAGGGTAGCAGCCAACCCCAAAATATTCAAAAATTATTTTCGAGAAAACTGTACATGGTGCCACGATTAAACTTATACATAAATTAAGTTGGCCCATAACCAATCTAACAGTGCCCCTGCCAAACACTCGCAAGCCGTCGAAGGGGGTAGCAGCCAACCCCAAAATATTCAAAAATTAATTACGAGAAAACTATACATGGTGCCACGATTAAACTTATACATAAATTAAGTTGCCCCATAATCAATCTAACAGTGCCCTTGCCAAACATTTGCAAGCCGTCGAAGGGGGTAGCAGCCAACCCCAAAATATTCAAAAATTAATTACGAGAAAACTATACATGGTGCCACGATTAAACTTATACATAAATTAAGTTGCCCCATAATCAATCTAACAGTGCCCCTGCCAAACACTCGCAAGCCGTCGAAGAGGGTAGCAGCCAACCCCAAAATATTCAAAAATTATTTACGAGAGAACTGTACTTGGTGCCACGATTAAACTTATACATAAATTAAGTTTCCCCATAACCAATCTAACAGTGCCCCTGCGAAACAATCGCAAGCCGTCGAAGGGGGTAGCAGCCAACCCCAAAATATTCGAAAATTATTTTCGAGAAAACTGTACATGGTGCCACGATTAAACTTATACATAAATTAAGTTGGCCCATAACCAATTTAACAGTGCCCCTGCCAAACACTCGCAAGCCGTCGAATTGGGTAGCAGCCAACCCCAAAATATTCAAAAATTATTTACGAGAAAACTGTACATGGTGCCACGATTAAACTTATACATAAATTAAGTTGCCCCATAACCAATCTAACAGTGCCCCTGCGAAACACTCGCAAGCCGTCGAAGGGGGTAGCAGCCAAACCCAAAATATTCAAAAATTATTTTCGAGAAAACTGTACATGGTGCCACGATTAAACTTATACATAAATTAAGTTGCCCCATAACCAATCTAACAGTGCCCCTGCGAAACACTCGCAAGCCGTCGAAGGGGGTAGCAGCCAACCCCAAAATATTCAAAAATTATTTTCGAGAAAACTGTACATGGTGCCACGATTAAACTTATACATAAATTAAGTTGGCCCATAACCAATCTAACAGTGCCCCTGCCAAACACTCGCAAGCCGTCGAAGGGGGTAGCAGCCAACCCCAAAATATTCAAAAATTATTTACGAGAAAACTGTACATGGTGCCACGATTAAACTTATACATAAATTAAGTTGCCCCATAACCAATCTAACAGTGCCCCTGCGAAACACTCGCAAGCCGTCGAAGGGGGTAGCAGCCAACCCCAAAATATTCAAAAATTATTTTCGAGAAAACTGTACATGGTGCCACGATTAAAATTATACATAAATTAAGTTGCCCCATAACCAATCTAACAGTGCCCCTGCGAAACACTCGCAAGCCGTCGAAAAGGGTAGCAGCCAACCCCAAAATATTCAAAAATTATTTTCGAGAAAACTGTACATGGTGCCACGATTAAACTTATACATAAATTAAGTTGGCCCATAACCATTCTAACAGTGCCCCTGCCAAACACTCGCAAGCCGTCAAAGGGGGTAGCAGCCAACCCCAAAATATTCAAAAATTATTTACGAGAAAACTGTACATGGTGCCACGATTAAACTTATACATAAATTAAGTTGCCCCATAACCAATCTAACAGTGCCCCTGCGAAACACTCGCAAGCCGTCGAAGGGGGTAGCAGCCAACCCCAAAATATTCAAAAATTATTTTCGAGAAAACTGTACATGGTGCCACGATTAAACTTATACATAAATTAAGTTGCCCCATAACCAATCTAACAGTGCCCCTGCCAAACACTCGCAAGCCGTCGAAGGGGGTAGCAGCCAACCCCAAAATATTCAAAAATTAATTACGAGAAAACTATACATGGTGCCACGATTAAACTTATACATAAATTAAGTTGCCCCATAATCAATCTAACAGTGCCCCTGCCAAACATTTGCAAGCCGTTGAAGGGGGTAGCAGCCAACCCCAAAATATTCAAAAATTAATTACGAGAAAACTATACATGGTGCCACGATTAAACTTATACATAAATTAAGTTGCCCCATAACCAATCTAACAGTGTCCCTGCGAAACACTCGCAAGCCGTCGAAGGGGGTAGCAGCCAACCCCAAAATATTCAAAAATTATTTTCGAGAAAACTGTACATGGTGCCACGATTAAACTTATACATAAATTAAGTTGGCCCATAACCAATCTAACAGTGCCCCTGCCAAACACTCGCAAGCCGTCGAAGGGGGTAGCAGCCAACCCCAAAATATTCAAAAATTAATTACGAGAAAACTATACATAGTGCCACGATTAAACTTATACATAAATTAAGTTGCCCCATAATCAATCTAACAGTGCCTCTGCCAAACATTTGCAAGCCGTCGAAGGGGGTAGCAGCCAACCCCAAAATATTCAAAAATTAATTACGAGAAAACTATACATGGTGCCACGATTAAACTAATACATAAATTAAGTTGCCCCATAACCAATCTAACAGTGCCCCTGCGAAACACTCGCAAGCCGTCGAAAAGGGTAGCAGCCAACCCCAAAATATTCAAAAATTATTTTCGAGAAAACTGTACATGGTGCCACGATTAAACTTATTCATAAATTAAGTTGGCCCATAACCAATCTAACAGTGCCCCTGCCAAACACTCGCAAGCCGTCGAAGGGGGTAGCAGCCAACCCCAAAATATTCAAAAATTAATTACGAGAAAACTATACATGGTGCCACGATTAAACTTATACATAAATTAAGTTGCCCCATAATCAATCTAACAGTGCCCCTGCCAAACATTTGCAAGCCGTTGAAGGGGGTAGCAGCCAACCCCAAAATATTCAAGAATTAATTACGAGAAAACTATACATGGTGCCACGATTAAACTTATACATAAATTAAGTTGCCCCATAATCAATCTAACAGTGCCCCTGCCAAACACTCGCAAGCCGTCGAAGAGGGTAGCAGCCAACCCCAAAATATTCAAAAATTATTTACGAGAAAACTGTACTTGGTGCCACGATTAAACTTATACATAAATTAAGTTTCCCCATAACCAATCTAACAGTGCCCCTGCGAAACAATCGCAAGCCGTCGAAGGGGGTAGCAGCCAACCCCAAAATATTCAAAAATTATTTTCGAGAAAACTGTACATGGTGCCACGATTAAACTTATACATAAATTAAGTTGGCCCATAACAAATTTAACAGTGCCCCTGCCAAACACTCGCAAGCCGTCGAAGGGGGTAGCAGCCAACCCCAAAATATTCAAAAATTATTTACGAGAAAACTGTACATGGTGCCACGATTAAACTTATACATAAATTAAGTTGCCCCATAACCAATCTAACAGTGCCCCTGCGAAACACTCGCAAGCCGTCGAAGGGGGTAGCAGCCAACCCCAAAATATTCAAAAATTATTTTCGAGAAAACTGTACATGGTGCCACGATTAAACTTATACATAAATTAAGTTGCCCCATACCAATCTAACAGTGCCCCTGCAAAACACTCGCAAGCCGTCGAAGGGGGTAGCAGCCAACCCCAAAATATTCAAAAATTATTTTCGAGAAAACTGTACATGGTGCCACGATTAAACTTATACATAAATTAAGTTGCCTTATAACCAATCTAACAGTGCCCCTGCGAAACACTCGCAAGCCGTTGAAGGGGGTAGCAGCCAACCCCAAAATATTCAAAAATTATTTTCGAGAAAACTGTACATGGTGCCACGATTAAACTTATACATAAATTAAGTTGGCCCATAACCAATCTAACAGTGCCCCTGCCAAACACTCGTAAGCCGTCGAAGGGGGTAGCAGCCAACCCCAAAATATTCAAAAATTATTTACGAGAAAACTGTACATGGTGCCACGATTAAACTTATACATAAATTAAGTTGCCCCATAACCAATCTAACAGTGCCTCTGCGAAACACTCGCAAGCCGTCAAAGGGGGTAGCAGCCAACCCCAAAATATTCAAAAATTATTTTCGAGAAAACTGTACATGGTGCTACGATTAAACTTATACATAAATTAAGTTGCCCCATACCCAATCTAACAGTGCCCCTGCGAAACACTCGCAAGCCGTCGAAGGGGGTAGCAGCCAATCCCAAAATATTCAAAAATTATTTTCGAGAAAACTGTACATGGTGCCACGATTAAACTTATACATAAATTAAGTTGGCCCATAACCAATCTAACAGTGCCCCTGCCAAACACTCGCAAGCCGTCGAAGGGGGTAGCAGCCAACCCCAAAATATTCAAAAATTAATTACGAGAAAACTATACATGGTGCCACGATTAAACTTATACATAAATTAAGTTGCCCCATAATCAATCTAACAGTGCCCTTGCCAAACACTCGCAAGCCGTCGAAGGGGGTAGCAGCCAACCCCAAAATATTCAAAAATTAATTACGAGAAAACTATACATGGTGCCACGATTAAACTTATACATAAATTAAGTTGCCTCATAACCAATCTAACAGTGCCCCTGCGAAACACTCGCAAGCCGTCGAAGGGGGTAGCAGCCAACCCCAAAATATTCAAAAAATATTTACGAGAAAACTGTACATGGTGCCACGATTAAACTTATACATAAATTAAGTTGCCCCATAACCAATCTAACAGTGCCGCTGCCAAACGCTCGCAAGCCGTCGAAGGGGGTAGCAGCCAACCCCAAAATATTCAAAAATTATTTTCGAGAAAACTGTACATGGTGCCACGATTAAACTTATACATAAATTAAGTTGGCCCATAACCAATCTAACAGTGCCCCTGCCAAACACTCGCAAGCCGTCGAAGGGGGTAGCAGCCAACCCCAAAATATCAAAAATTATTTACGAGAAAACTGTACATGGTGCCACGATTAAACTTATACATAAATTAAGTTGCCCCATACCAATCTAACAGTGCCCCTGCAAAACACTCGCAAGCCGTCGAAGGGGGTAGCAGCCAACCCCAAAATATTCAAAAATTATTTTCGAGAAAACTGTACATGGTGCCACGATTAAACTTATACATAAATTAAGTTGCCCCATAACCAATCTAACAGTGCCCCTGCGAAACACTCGCAAGCCGTCGAAGGGGGTAGCAGCCAACCCCAAAATATTCAAAAATTATTTTCGAGAAAACTGTACATGGTGCCACGATTAAACTTATACATAAATTAAGTTGCCCTATAACCAATCTAACAGTGCTCCTGCGAAACACTCGCAAGCCGTCGAAGGGGGTAGCAGCCAACCCCAAAATATTCAAAAATTATTTTCGAGAAAACTGTACATGGTGCCACGATTAAACTTATACATAAATTAAGTTGGCCCATAACCAATCTAACAGTGCCCCTGCCAAACACTCGCAAGCCGTCGAAGGGGGTAGCAGCCAACCCCAAAATATTCAAAAATTATTTTCGAGAAAACTGTACATGGTGCCACGATTAAACTTATACATAAATTAAGTTTCCCCATACCCAATCTAACAGTGCCCCTGCGAAACACTCGCAAGCCGTCGAAGGGGGTAGCAGCCAACCCCAAAATATTCAAAAATTATTTTCGAGAAAACTATACATGGTGCCACGATTAAACTTATACATAAATTAAGTTGGCCCATAACCAATCTAACAGTGCCCCTGCCAAACACTCGCAAGCCGTCGAAGGGGGTAGCAGCCAACCCCAAAATATTCAAAAATTAATTACGAGAAAACTATACATGGTGCCACGATTAAACTTATACATAAATTAAGTTGCCCCATAATCAATCTAACAGTGCCCTTGCCAAACACTCGCAAGCCGTCGAAGGGGGTAGCAGCCAACCCCAAAATATTCAAAAATTAATTACGAGAAAACTATACATGGTGCCACGATTAAACTTATACATAAATTAAGTTGACTCATAACCAATCTAACAGTGCCCCTGCGAAACACTCGCAAGCCGTCGAAGGGGGTAGCAGCCAACCCCAAAATATTCAAAAATTATTTACGAGAAAACTGTACATGGTGCCACGATTAAACTTATACATAAATTAAGTTGCCCCATAACCAATCTAACAGTGCCGCTGCCAAACGCTCGCAAGCCGTCGAAGGGGGTAGCAGCCAACCCCAAAATATTCAAAAATTATTTACGAGAAAACTATACATGGTGCCACGATTAAACTTATACATAAATTAAGTTGGCCCATAACCAATCTAACAGTGCCCCTGCCAAACATTCGCAAGCCGTCGAAGGGGGTAGCAGCCAACCCCAAAATATTCAAAAATTATTTACGAGAAAACTGTACATGGTGCCACGATTAAACTTATACATAAATTAAGTTGGCCCATAACCAATCTAACAGTGCCCCTGCCAAACCCTCGCAAGCCTTCGAAGGGGGTAGCAGCCAACCCCAAAATATTCAAAAATTATTTACGAGAAAACTGTACATGGTGCCACGATTAAACTTATACATAAATTAAGTTGGCCCATAACCAATCTAACAGTGCCGCTGCCAAACACTCGCAAGCCGTCGAAGGGGGTAGCAGCCAACCCCAAAATATTCAAAAATTAATTACGAGAAAACTATACATGGTGCCACGATTAAACTTATACATAAATTAAGTTGCCCCATAACCAATCTAACAGTGCGGCTGCCAAACACTCGCAAGCCGTCGAAGGGGGTAGCAGCCAACCCCAAAATATTCAAAAATTATATACGAGAAAACTATACATGGTGCCACGATTAAACTTATACATAAATTAAGTTGCCCCATAACCAATCTAACAGTGCCGCTGCCAAACACTCGCAAGCCGTCGAAGGGGGTAGCAGCCAACCCCAAAATATTCAAAAATTATATACGAGAAAACTATACATGGTGCCACGATTAAACTTATACATAAATTAAGTTGCCCCATAACCAATCTAACAGTGCCGCTGCCAAACCCTCGCAAGCCGTCGAAGGGGGTAGCAGCCAACCCCAAAATATTCAAAGCTGCTTATTGTGTGTGCTTCAGTATCGAGATATCCAAAATAAAAAAACTGATTCTCAGCGGGCTGTGGAAATGTCATATGTTGGTGGCACTGTTAGTCTATGTTAAATTCGAGGTTAGCAGGTTAAGTTTTCCGTCAGTTTTAACACAGACTGACGTTAAACCCATATATTTATTATTACCATATTACTAGAAGATGAACAAGCCGCTTTTCACTTAGGGAAACAAACGCACGACCATATACACACTATTAGGCTAATCATAAGTAAGATGATAGACAAGAACAGAGACTTGTTCTTAGAATTCCTGGACCTCAAAGCCGCATTTGACCAGGTGCCGAGAGAACAAATATGGAAGGCCCTGGAAGAATTACTAGCAAGCCCTAAACTGATAAGGATAATAAAAAGCATGAATAAAAGAACAGTAGGAATAAGATAATCTCTGAAACTTCTTTGTGGCGTGAATTCATAATTCATTTTCTTATATGGGTATTTCGCCACTCTGCAAATTAAAATATTAAATAACGAAAATATTAACAACGAACGTTTCGAGGGACAATCTGCCCTCGTTATCAACGAATAACAATTAAAACTAACAAGAACTTATCTTTTTTTCACTGGAAGAAAAAACGACCAACCTCCAATGAATTTTCTGACATTGACGTCAATGTCAGAAAATTCATTGGAGGTTGGTCGTTTTTTCTTCCAGTGAAAAAAAAGATAAGTTCTTGTTAGTTTTAATTGTTATTCGTTGATAACGAGGGCAGATTGTCCCTCGAAACGTTCGTTGTTAATATTTTCGTTATTTAATATTTTAATTTGCAGAGTGGCGAAATACCCATATAAGAAAATGAATAACAGTAGGAATAGTTAGAATAAACAGAGAAAAGTCAAAGGAGTTTAACGTGGAAAAAGGCATAAAACAGGGAGATAGCCTAAGCCCCTACTATTCGTAGTGTACATGAACAGTATAATAGAAAAAACAAAAAATGAAAGAATTAAATCAAGATTAGGGTATTACAACATGAGCCCTATAAACACGCAAGACCTTATTTATGCGGACGTTAGCCTGGTAATGGCAACTAATACAAGACAGTTACAATACAGCATAAATATATGGAAACCAAATCTGGAGGAAAAGGGAATGGAAATAAATACACAACAAAATAAAATACTACACATCAAGAAAAACGATAGAGAAATAGAAGAACTCATTTTCCTCGATGGAACAGGGCTACAATATGTAGAAAAATATGAATATTTAGGCGCATATATAAAAAAATAGATGACTAAATCAGTAATAGAATCAACAAAGCAAATAATATATACTATCAAATAAACAATACCATCATAGGAAAGGAAGAAATTAGCATCAAGGCAAAAATGCACCTATATACATCAATATTCACCTCTACTCTGATATATGGAGCAGAGACCTGGGCAATAACAGATAAACATAGATCAAAAGTAACTGCAACAGAAATGAAATACCTAAGAAGAGTCTTAGGAAAAACAAGGAGGGATAGGATAAGGAACAACAGCATAAGGGAGCACCTGGACCAACAGCCTATTGTACACGAAATTGAGAACAAACAATTAAAGTGGTACGGACATGTACACCGCATGGACATCACAAGATACCCGAAACTAATAATGGCGACAAGAATGGAGGGAAGAAGAACAAAAGGCAGACCCCAAATACAATGGGAAGATAATATCGGGCAGACGGCTAGTATAAGAGGAAAGGATATGGAGGAGGTCAAATAATGTCATGAGAGAGGAAAAACTATAGGAAATGGATAATGGGCCCAACGCCGTGAGGCACAAATGGGAAACGGAAAAAAAGAAGAAGAAGAAGAAGAAGTAGAAGAAGATATTGCTAGCGGTTGTAAGTGGGGAGGTCACTGCGTAAGTGAGACAGGCAACCAACTCTTCTACGTACTTGGTGAGCTGTGCGCAAGCGTCGTCCGCGCGGAGGGGAAGTGAAGCTCACGGTCAAGTTTAAAATTGGCTTCTAAAGGCGGAGTTCGAATACTCAGGCATGCGCACGAGACGCGTACTGTTCAGAGTGAGACTACGTCGACGCCGTTGTTTCCGCCCGTTCCCAGACCCTACTAGCAATATAGAAGTAATACATATATGGCTAAACCTAACAGTGCCGCCAACATATTATTCATACGTTTGAATTTCCACAGTCTGCTGAGGATAAGTATTTTTTTATTTCTCGATACAATAAAACAACTTCTGCTCAACTTGGTTATGTTTTGACATTTAGTGTCTCTTTAATATTTGATCATACTCCAGTATAATAATCACACAGGGCATTAATGTAGTATGATAATTATATCTAAGTATAACGTTAATGTTGTTAAATAATATTGATTTGTAACTTACTCAACATTTCTGCTTGAAATGAGTTGGTCTGTATATGCATTTCAACGAACTAATCCTGATAGAGGGTAGATCTGTTGTCAATTTTGTCTGTAATTTACAAAATTAACTAGGTAATACATTCGTTGGAAATTCTATTAATATAATGTATTTGTTCATGTTTGTCATAAATAATTTTACTATTAATTTTAATAATGCGAGTACGTATTACATGTGGTTTTATACAGTTAAAGTACTTCAAATGCTTTTACGATCGTGTTTGAACATCAATTTTTACGTAGTTTAAGAATAAGATTATAAAACCCAAAGTGAACGCAAAACTATTTACTACTAGTTAATTTATTTTAATACATCGATTTTAGTCATTCAGTTGCATTAAGATTCTATTGAAATAAAAACGCTTATTGTATTTATTTATCCTGAAATGTTGTTCCAAAATTGGGGAGTTAGTGGCAGATGTTAATAAAATTGAATCATATTTCGAAGTAAAAACCTGCCCGTCACTCACTAGCCGATTCGCTGGCTGCTTACTGATGTCAAATCAGCATCGAAATTGTGCGCGGTCGTTGTTTATCTGAAAAGTGATATACCAAAGCTAGCAAAAACTTATATACCCGGGACCGCTGGCATACAAAATATCTCCGCACAGTTAATAAGCGAGCAAACTCGTGTATTAGTGCAGCTTCGTTTGCGTTTTTTACAATTCGTTGAGGAAAGGATACTGTTAGTTCCATATTTTTAGTGTTTTCTTTAATAATTATTATTATTAGATATATATTTTAGACTTAGAATTTTCTGCATTGTAGAAAATATTCAGTTATTCATTATTTTATTCTAGCGTGTTTATTTGCTTTCTCGTAAAAAGTCCATTTTATTTTATAGTAATAACTCCTAGTTTTGTAAATATATATTAGTATTTGTTTTATATTAGTCATATTCTTTTTTCCACGTAATTAGGTTTAATATTTAATTTATTTTTTACATTTTTCCTATCGGAAATATTACTTACTGTACTTAGTGCTTTGATAAATATTATCGCTTCATTTTATTTTAGTTAGAGCATTAGGACTGCAAGTTTCGTTTTCCTTTGTATTATTTTGAAAATACTTCCATAATGGGTTTTCAACGATGTAAAGCGGAACGCCGTCTAGTAACTGCTGTTAGAGAACATAATCCGAATTACACCTATAAAAATCTGCTTGAACTTCAACCAAATGATAGTATGTTTCGCAATATATCCACTTTATTTCCAAAAACGATATATCGCTATCCATGCAACATTTTTAAGCTAATCCGTAAACAAAGTTTTAAGAGCAAATTCTGTAACAAGCCTGATTCTAATATAAAAACTTTAAATAAAACTAGTTTAATGTCGTTACTGCTTGAAATGAATATAGAGGACGATGTAATGACTGTATCTTACCGGAAAGAAACTTCTATATACGGAAAATTATGTAGTCATTTTAAAAGAAAGAATTCTTTACTAAACCGAAAATCTATCCATAATATGTGGAAAAAAGCAAAAAATTCGAAAGTAGGTACTTTAAGAGTTACAGTGACAAAATCAGCATGTTCTGACTATGCAACGTCAACACCAAAACATTCAATTTTATCAGCCAATAATCCTGATGAACTAGACAAATGTAAACGTGTACTTTTCCCTATTCTCCCAGTGAATGAGGACTTGTCACCAATTTCTAATACCAATACATATTCACTGAAATTCGTAGATGAAACGAGCGCAGTACAAACATATTTTGAAGTTGCGGACGAAAAGGAGAAAGCGTGCGTTTCTTCTGAAAGCAGAGAGAATATTGGTGAAATGAAAATGAATGCAAAGTTAACCAATGTTAAAAGCCACTTCGACGTCGAGCGTAAGTCAAGTAATGGACTGTTTTTAGAGCCGCATGTATTATCACCTATAAACAAACAAAACAATAACACAATGCATTCTCTAAATGAACTAACATTTTTAGAAATGCAAGGTGATTCTAGTGTAAATGGCATTTCCGCACATATCGATAAAGTTAGTGAAATACATAAAGACGGACGTTCGAATGACTCTACCAGTTTACTAGTAAATGAATCTTCCAGTTATAGTCAGTACAATAACTTAGATGTAACGAAAGATATTTGTGATATTCCGAATTGCCTTTTGAGTTTATCAGGTGCTAATAATGAATCAGTTCTGCCTAAAGGTTCAATCAATATATTGGAAATAAATAAAAAAAAATATCTTATACAGAATGCAAAATGGTAGAAGGTCATTTTACTATACCAGACGACATTTGGAGCTGTATTTTTAAAAACAGTAAGCTAGTTAGCGATTATTATCCATTTTATGTTCGCAAAATGATTTCTAAATACGTCAATAATGTATGTCAGTTGGTCTTCAAATATACCAAGTATCTAAAGCGGAAGAATAATTAAACTTTTTGCCGAGTGCATTCACAATAATCACAGTTGCAAAAAATTTATTATTGCGATAAATAACAATCAAGCTACAGTGTACAGCTCATCTTTAAATTTCTGCCATAGAGAAAAACTGACCACATACGTTAAAGGGATTGAACGGTCTATCGTCAAAAAAGCATTTTAAACTGCCTACCTCAACAATATAAGAAAAGGACAATTTTGGATGCTAACTGTGCTATATTGGAACAGCGAAACTTACAAAATATTAAATCTGATTCAACTTTGCGCAAAATTAGATCAGAAGCTAAAACCAACCTGGACAGAGACAAAAACGATATCCTAGATTTAATTAATATGCAGATTGAACACAGCGAATACATTAAAGAAATCTCTATTCCGTTTAATATTAAATTATACAGCGATGAACAATTGCATGTTCTTAGCCAACAAAACACGAACAAACTGTTACCAGTAATATATTTCGATGCAACTGGTGGTCTCGTCAGAAATCCTGCAAATAATAAAAAAAGGGTATATCTTTATACAGCCGTTGTAAAAGTACTACCAGCAGAACGGCTGTTTCCTATTTTTGAAATGATATCGTCACAACATTTTGCCAAATCAATTTTCAAAATTCTAAACGATTTTAGGGTATTCTGCGAAGAAAGAAACAACTGGCCAGCGTTTGGGGCCGCAGTAACTGATTTTAGTTTTGCAAACATTCATGCCATTTCTAAAGCTTGTAACAGATTAACGTTAATTGAATATTTAGACCGTTGTATGAATATTATATCAGGTAAAATAGAGAAACCTCAAAATTTCGTTACTATTCACTTATGCTGTGCGCATTTTATGAAAATGGTAAGCAAAGACGTTGACCTTGTTTCGAAAAATGATACCCAAAAAATTTTTTTTAAAGAAGCGATAGCGGCATGCATTACTTTTACAGATTTTGAGGTGGTTGTAAATTGGTTCTCGAATTTTTCGTTTTTATCTGAATCTTCTTATAATGTTGAGGTTAAAAATGCGTACTCAAATTTAATTATCATTTGCTGTACAGGAACTCCAACTGTAGATGATTGTAAAACAGACTGCGTGTCTCTAAAAGATATGTCAGAAACTTCTTCTGATTTATCATTTTTTCCACTCTGGAATGGTGTACTTTTGAAATTATCTGGGTATGATTTTAACAGATGCAGTAACGCACCCGTTGAAAACTATTTTAGTTTTTTAAAAAATAATCTATTCAAAGGTGAAAAAAATTTGAAATGTTCTAGATTTATCCGTAGAACAAGAGAGCATGTACTATTTCTTCACAAAGAATCAACAATAAAAATTATGAAAATTAAACTCACGGGAAAATCCAAATTATCACTTAATTTCTCAGAAAATACTTCGCAAGAAAAATGGAACAAAAAGAAGAAACCTCTACCTACTCATTTCTTAGGCAATTATTTAAGAAAACAGAAACTCACTGTAGAAAAAAATCCTGAAACCAACAAAAGTGACATGAGCCAATTAATGTTATTAGATGACTTTACCCAATGTGTTTATTGTGGGTTAGGTACCTTCGACAAACAAACGGCATGGGTTCAATGCGATCAATGTAAAGAGTGGGTGCATCAACAATGAGAATTGCCAGATAATTCTAGTTCTTTCAGTGGTACCTTTATCTGCAAATTTTGTACTGAAAAAGACTCAACTGCTACGCATGATGTCGTTCAGTCAGTGTCTGATATTTTTATTAAAAAATGTGAATCATATCTGGAATCACTCACACTTACTTCAAACCAAATTTCCGAACTTGAAATTGACACTCGTGGTCAGAGGAGCGCTGAAAGTTGGATAAAAGAACGTCAAAAGCGATTGACTTCTTCCTACTTCGGAAGAGTAGTTAAAGCTAGGAATCCTTCTTCGTATTCATCGCTTATAAAAGACATCCTATGTGGAAAATCTATTAATAACGAAGCCACTCAGTACGGTATTAAATGCTAGAAGAAAGCAATAGAGCAATATGCAGAACAAATTAATGCTTGTGTGAGCGAAGTTGGTTTATTAATTCACAGAGACTACCCTTTCATAGGTGCATCTCCTGACGGCTTTGTAGCCGAGGATGGTATTATAGAAGTTAAGTGTCCATTCTCATCGCGAAATGTACATCCTAATGATTTAAATATTGACTACTTAGATGTATATAAGAAACTTAAAATAACACATTCGTATTATTATCAAATACAAGGCGTCCTAGAAGTTGCAAATCGCCAATGGTGCGATTTTGTTATTTATACATCTAAAGGAATTAAGGCAGAAAGAATACAGCGGGACAGAAGCTTTTGGTCTCGTATTTTTTCTAAACTAAAAGAATTTTATTTATTTTATTTATTGCCGGAAATTGTTGCTCCTTGTCAACAATTATCGGCACAAGACCGGCGATGGACAACGATAAAACCACTCGTTTTCATAGAAAATGGATTGGTAGATGATATTTGGTTTTATAAAACATTAGAAAATGGACGAGGATATATAGTAGCTTCCTACAGTAATCCAGATTGCTGCTATCGGTTGCACATTAATGACTACGAAACGTTAAATACTAGACAATGGTTAAATAATTATCTTGTAGACTTAGTTATGAATCTCATGAGTGGAAACAATTTCCGAGTTGTACCCACAAATTATTCTACCATAATATTTCAACAAACTAACTATACCGATTATTTCCTGTCCAACGTCAAAATTGATAAGAAAAGATTGGCAATGCCGCTACTGCAAAACGGAAATCACTGGTGTTTAGCTATTGTCGATTTCGAGCAAAAAACATTTAGCTACATAGATCCATTAGGCAGTACAATTGAAAAATCAAAACTAAAATTAAAAGTACTTTTGCAGTTTTTTAGCTGCTTCAATAACTACAATAAGCAAGATTTGCCTTCGCAGTTTTCTGAGTGGAGGATTGCCATTGATCAACATCCAATTCAAGACGATAGCTATAATTGTGGAGTATATATTGTATATTTTTTCAGCCTGATAGTTAACAATGAAGCATTGGTGGGTAATTCATTATTAACCATGGACGAATATAGGACACATATAAAAAGATATCTTTTGACATCGGCAACCAGCATGATTGATAATTGCTTATTCTGTGGAGAAAATACAGTATCGGAAAACCCTAAACAATGCAAAAGTTGCCATCGTTTTGTACATGTACGATGTTTATTATCTGTAGGTACAACAAGTTTAAAAAACAATCTGCCTCCTTTGTTGCAATTACTAAATACGTACACCCTACTGGAGATGTTAAAAAATATATAAATAGCACTGACACAACTAAATACAACAATGCCTTACACTAAACCTTACAACTACCCTTCACATCACTTCAGTACTATTAACTAACACTTACAGAACTAATTGAAAAACTGTGTACAGCGTTCCCATAATCAATTTTTGAATATTTTGGAGTTGGCTGCTACCCCCTTCGACGGCTTGCGAGTGTTTGGCAGGGGCACTGTTAGATTGGTTATGGGCCAACTTAATTTATGTATAAGTTTAATCGTGGCACCATGTACAGTTTTCTCGTAATTAATTTTTGAATATTTTGGGGTTGGCTGCTACCCCCTTCGACGGCTTGCGAGTGTTTCGCAGGGGCACTGTTAGATTTGTTATGGGGCAACTTAATTTATGTATAAGTTTAATCGTGGCACCATGTATAGTTTTCTCGTAATTAATTTTTGAATATTTTGGGGTTGGCTGCTACCCCCTTCGACGGCTTGCGAGTGTTTGGCAGGGGCACTGTTAGATTGGTTATGGGCCAACTTAATTTATGTATAAGTTTAATCGTGGCACCATGTACAGTTTTCTCGTAATTAATTTTTGAATATTTTGGGGTTGGCTGCTACCCCCTTCGACGGCTTGCGAGTGTTTCGCAGGGGCACTGTTAGATTTGTTATGGGGCAACTTAATTTATGTATAAGTTTAATCGTGGCACCATGTATAGTTTTCTCGTAATTAATTTTTGAATATTTTGGGGTTGGCTGCTACCCCCTTCGACGGCTTGCGAGTGTTTGGCAGGGGCACTGTTAGATTGGTTATGGGCCAACTTAATTTATGTATAAGTTTAATCGTGGCACCATGTACAGTTTTCTCGTAAATAATTTTTGAATATTTTGGGGTTGGCTGCTACCCCCTTCGACGGCTTGCGAGTGTTTCGCAGGAGCACTGTTAGATTGGTTATGGGGCAACTTAATTTATGTATAAGTTTAATCGTGGCACCATGTACAGTTTTCTCGTAAATAATTTTTGAATATTTTGGGGTTGGCTGCTACCCCCTTCGACGGCTTGCGAGTGTTTCGCAGGGGCACTGTTAGATTTGTTATGGGGCAACTTAATTTATGTATAAGTTTAATCGTGGCACCATGTATAGTTTTCTCGTAATTAATTTTTGAATATTTTGGGGTTGGCTGCTACCCCCTTCGACGGCTTGCGAGTGTTTCGCAGGGGCACTGTTAGATTTGTTATGGGGCAACTTAATTTATGTATAAGTTTAATCGTGGCACCATGTATAGTTTTCTCGTAATTAATTTTTGAATATTTTGGGGTTGGCTGCTACCCCCTTCGACGGCTTGCGAGTGTTTGGCAGGGGCACTGTTAGATTGGTTATGGGCCAACTTAATTTATGTATAAGTTTAATCGTGGCACCATGTACAGTTTTCTCGTAAATAATTTTTGAATATTTTGGGGTTGGCTGCTACCCCCTTCGACGGCTTGCGAGTGTTTCGCAGGAGCACTGTTAGATTGGTTATGGGGCAACTTAATTTATGTATAAGTTTAATCGTGGCACCATGTATAGTTTTCTCGTAATTAATTTTTGAATATTTTGGGGTTGGCTGCTACCTCCTTCGACGGCCTGCGAGTGTTTCGCAGGGGCACTGTTAGATTGGTTATGGGGCAATTTAATTTATGTATAAGTTTAATCGTGGCACCATGTATAGTTTTCTCGTAATTAATTTTTGAATATTTTGGGGTTGGCTGCTACCCCCTTCGACGGCTTGCGAGTGTTTCGCAGGGGCACTGTTAGATTGGTTATGGGCCAACTTAATTTATGTATAAGTTTAATCGTGGCACCATGTACAGTTTTCTCGTAAATAATTTTTGAATATTTTGGGGTTGGCTGCTACCCCCTTCGACAGCCTGCGAGTGTTTCGCAGGGGCACTGTTAGATTGGTTATGGGGCAACTTAATTTATGTATAAGTTTAATCGTGGCACCATGTATAGTTTTCTCGTAATTAATTTTTGAATATTTTGGGGTTGGCTGCTACCCCCTTCGACGGCTTGCGAGTGTTTCGCAGGGGCACTGTTAGATTGGATATGGGCCAACTTAATTTATGTATAAGTTTAATCGTGGCACCATGTACAGTTTTCTCGTAAATAATTTTTGAATATTTTGGGGTTGGCTGCTACCCTCTTTGACGGCTTGCGAGTGTTTCGCAGCGGCACTGTTAGATTGGTTATGGGCCAACTTAATTTATGTATAAGTTTAATCGTGGCACCATGTACAGTTTTCTCGTAAATAATTTTTGAATATTTTGGGGTTGGTTGCTACCCCCTTCGACGGCTTGCGAGTGTTTGGCAGGGGCACTGTTAGATTGGTTATGGGGCAACTTAATTTATGTATAAGTTTAATCGTGGCACCATGTACAGTTTTCTCGTAAATAATTTTTGAATATTTTGGGGTTGGCTGCTACCCCCTTCGACGGCTTGCGAGTGTTTGGCAGGGGCACTGTTAGATTGGTTATGGGCCAACTTAATTTATGTATAAGTTTAATCGTGGCACCGTGTACAGTTTTCTCGTAAATAATTTTTGAATACTTTGGGGTTGGCTGCTACCCCCTTCGACGGCTTGCGAGTGTTTCGCAGGGGCACTGTTAGATTGGTTATGGGGCAACTTAATTTATGTATAAGTTTAATCGTGGCACCATGTACAGTTTTCTCGAAAATAATTTTTGAATATTTTGGGGTTGGCTGCTACCCCCTTCGACGCCTTGCGAGTGTTTCGCAGGGGCACTGTTAGATTGGTTATGGGGCAACTTAATTTATGTATAAGTTTAATCGTGGCACCATGTACAGTTTTCTCGTAAATAATTTTTGAATATTTTGGGGTTGGCTGCTACCCCCTTCGACGGCTTGCGAGTGTTTGGCAGGGGCACTGTTAGATTGGTTATGGGCCAACTTAATTTATGTATAAGTTTAATCGTGGCACCAAGTACAGTTTTCTCGTAAATAATTTTTGAATATTTCGGGGTTGGCTGCTACCCCCTTCGACGGCTTGCGAGTGTTTCGCAGGGGCACTGTTAGATTGGTTATGGGGCAACTTAATTTATGTATAAGTTTAATCGTGGCACCATGTATAGTTTTCTCGTAATTAATTTTTGAATATTTTTAGGTTGGCTGCTACCCCCTTCGACGGCTTGCGAGTGTTTCGCAGGGGCACTGTTAGATTGGTTATGGGCCAACTTAATTTATGTATAAGTTTAATCGTGGCACCATATACAGTTTTCTCGTAAATAATTTTTGAATATTTTGGGGTTGGCTGCTACCCCCTTCGACGGCCTGCGAGTGTTTCGCAGGGGCACTGTTAGATTGGTTATGGGGCAACTTAATTTATGTATAAGTTTAATCGTGGCACCATGTATAGTTTTCTCGTAATTAATTTTTGAATATTTTGGGGTTGGCTGCTACCCCCTTCGACGGCTTGCGAGTGTTTCGCAGGGGCACTGTTAGATTGGTTATGGGCCAACTTAATTTATGTATAAGTTTAATCGTGGCACCATGTACAGTTTTCTCGTAAATAATTTTTGAATATTTTGGGGTTGGCTGCTACCCCCTTCGACGGCTTGCGAGTATTTGGCAGGGGCACTGTTAGATTGGTTATGGGCCAACTTAATTTATGTATAAGTTTAATCGTGGCACCATGTACAGTTTTCTCGTAAATAATTTTTGAATATTTTGGGGTTGGCTGCTACCCCCTTCGACGGCTTGCGAGTGTTTCGCAGGGGCACTGTTAGATTGGTTATGGGGCAACTTAATTTATGTATAAGTTTAATCGTGGCACCATGTATAGTTTTCTCGTAATTAATTTTTGAATATTTTTAGGTTGGCTGCTACCCCCTTCGACGGCTTGCGAGTGTTTCGCAGGGGCACTGTTAGATTGGTTATGGGCCAACTTAATTTATGTATAAGTTTAATCGTGGCACCATGTACAGTTTTCTCGTAAATAATTTTTGAATATTTTAGGGTTGGCTGCTACCCCCTTCGACGGCCTGCGAGTGTTTCGCAAGGGCACTGTTAGATTGGTTATGGGGCAACTTAATTTATGTATAAGTTTAATCGTGGCACCATGTACAGTTTTCTCGTAAATAATTTTTGAATATTTTGGGGTTGGCTGCTACCCCCTTCGACGGCCTGCGAGTGTTTCGCAGGGGCACTGTTAGATTGGTTATGGGCCAACTTAATTTATGTATAAGTTTAATCGTGGCACCATGTACAGTTTTCTCGTAAATAATTTTTGAATATTTTGGGGTTGACTGCTACCCCCTTCGACGCCTTGCGAGTGTTTCGCAGGGGCACTGTTAGATTGGTTATGGGGCAACTTAATTTATGTATAAGTTTAATCGTGGCACCATGTACAGTTTTCTCGAAAATAATTTTTGAATATTTTGGGGTTGGCTGCTACCCCCTTCGACGGCTTGCGAGTGTTTCGCAGGGGCACTGTTAGATTGGTTATGGGGCAACTTAATTTATGTATAAGTTTAATCGTGGCACCATGTACAGTTTTCTCGAAAATAATTTTTGAATATTTTGGGGTTGGCTGCTACCCCCTTCGACGCCTTGCGAGTGTTTCGCAGGGGCACTGTTAGATTGGTTATGGGGCAACTTAATTTATGTATAAGTTTAATCGTGGCACCATGTACAGTTTTCTCGTAAATAATTTTTGAATATTTTGGGGTTGGCTGCTACCCCCTTCGACGGCTTGCGAGTGTTTGGCAGGGGCACTGTTAGATTGGTTATGGGCCAACTTAATTTATGTATAAGTTTAATCGTGGCACCAAGTACAGTTTTCTCGTAAATAATTTTTGAATATTTCGGGGTTGGCTGCTACCCCCTTCGACGGCTTGCGAGTGTTTCGCAGGGGCACTGTTAGATTGGTTATGTGGCAACTTAATTTATGTATAAGTTTAATCGTGGCACCATGTATAGTTTTCTCGTAATTAATTTTTGAATATTTTTAGGTTGGCTGCTACCCCCTTCGACGGCTTGCGAGTGTTTCGCAGGGGCACTGTTAGATTGGTTATGGGCCAACTTAATTTATGTATAAGTTTAATCGTGGCACCATGTACAGTTTTCTCGTAAATAATTTTTGAATATTTTGGGGTTGGCTGCTACCCCTTTCGACGGCCTGCGAGTGTTTCGCAGGGGCACTGTTAGATTGGTTATGGGGCAACTTAATTTATGTATAAGTTTAATCGTGGCACCATGTATAGTTTTCTCGTAATTAATTTTTGAATATTTTGGGGTTGGCTGCTACCCCCTTCGACGGCTTGCGAGTGTTTCGCAGGGGCACTGTTAGATTGGTTATGGGCCAACTTAATTTATGTATAAGTTTAATCGTGGCACCATGTACAGTTTTCTCGTAAATAATTTTTGAATATTTTGGGGTTGGCTGCTACCCCCTTCGACGGCTTGCGAGTGTTTGGCAGGGGCACTGTTAGATTGGTTATGGGCCAACTTAATTTATGTATTAGTTTAATCGTGGCACCATGTACAGTTTTCTCGTAAATAATTTTTGAATATTTTGGGGTTGGCTGCTACCCCCTTCGACGGCTTGCGAGTGTTTCGCAGGGGCACTGTTAGATTGGTTATGGGCCAACTTAATTTATGTATAAGTTTAATCGTGGCACCATGTACAGTTTTCTCGTAAATAATTTTTGAATATTTTGGGGTTGGCTGCTACGCCCTTCGACGGCCTGCGAGTGTTTCGCAGGGGCACTGTTAGATTGGTTATGGGGCAACTTAATTTATGTATAAGTTTAATCGTGGCACCATGTATAGTTTTCTCGTAATTAATTTTTGAATATTTTGGGGTTGGCTGCTACCCCCTTCGACGGCTTGGGAGTGTTTCGCAGGGGCACTGTTAGATTGGTTATGGGCCAACTTAATTTATGTATAAGTTTAATCGTGGCACCATGTACAGTTTTCTCGTAAATAATTTTTGAATATTTTGGGGTTGGCTGCTACCCCCTTCGACGGCTTGCGAGTGTTTCGCAGGGGCACTGTTAGATTGGTTATGGGCCAACTTAATTTATGTATAAGTTTAATCGTGGCACCATGTACAGTTTTCTCGTAAATAATTTTTGAATATTTTGGGGTTGGCTGCTACCCCCTTCGACGGCCTGCGAGTGTTTCGCAGGGGCACTGTTAGATTGGTTATGGGGCAACTTAATTGATGTATAAGTTTAATCGTGGCACCATGTATAGTTTTCTCGTAATTAATTTTTGAATATTTTGGGGTTGGCTGCTACCCCCTTCGACGGCTTGGGAGTGTTTCGCAGGGGCACTGTTAGATTGGTTATGGGCCAACTTAATTTATGTATAAG
Organism: Agriotes lineatus; assembly: GCA_940337035.1. Lineage (NCBI taxonomy): Eukaryota > Metazoa > Arthropoda > Insecta > Coleoptera > Elateridae > Agriotes > Agriotes lineatus. Next base: position 26,885 of record CALNHX010001288.1, read on the forward strand.
TTTAATCGTGGCACCATGTACAGTTTTCTCGTAAATAATTTTTGAATATTTTGGGGTTGGCTGCTACCCCCTTCGACGGCCTGCGAGTGTTTCGCAGGGGCACTGTTAGATTGGTTATGGGCCAACTTAATTTATGTATAAGTTTAATCGTGGCACCATGTACAGTTTTCTCGTAAATAATTTTTGAATATTTTGGGGTTGGCTGCTACTCTCTTCGACAGCTTGCATGTATTACAGCTTTTATTTAGTTGTTAGGATATTATTGTTAATATAGATATTTATTCCTTACGTATTTCTGGCTGTGTATGCTTTTTAAACTAAGGAAATCGAATAATAGCTTATACGTGGTATTGTGTGTGGCTATCTACATTTTTTTGATTTTGTGGTTGCTTCGGGCATCGTCGTTAAAATTAGCTGCTATCTTTTGGCTGCTGTTTTCACGCCGGTTTTGTTCACTATGATTTTTTTTCAATATCTTTCCGTGAGAAGCTATCAAAATCGTCTTATTGCAAATCCGTCACTCAGAACACGAGCGTTATCTACGAGCACCTCATATTTCTCAAATTCCATTAAAAGCTCCATTACTTTTTCAGATCATTAGCTTGTCAATGGCCGCTTATGCTCTTGATATGAACTCTGCAGCACCTTCTAGAAAATATCTAGTATTTCTAATAACAAAAATTAAAACCTGCAGGTAAAAACTTTCCATAAGGAAAAACAAAATCAATTGACCGGTAGCGAGATGCACGGAGAAATAAAAGTAACACCAGTAGGCGCGCCGTCGTAATATTTATTGGTACCTTTCACGGGCTTTACGAAAATTAATAGCCGCACTTATTCTTCAAAAATGTTCAAGAATCTGTAGTATGATTAGTATTTCTCGATTGATCGGTTTGTTTTAACCATTGCCTCCTGCCTCTTGGTTTTCTCTCTATTTTGTACTGTTTTTTTGCGGAAGTATATGCAGGGTGAGTTTTTTATGTTTAGCATGGGAATCTCGGAAAGTATTGGAGATAGAGAAACGGTAAAATGGGGAAAGTAGTGCAGTTTTACGAGCATGCTTAAATGCTGTTTTCGTTTTTCAAAAAATATTCGTTGCGTACTAGATAATTCACAACTGATTTGTTAAGAATAATTTCCCAAAGCAATTACTTTAGCTTCAAATCCTAGCATTTGCACAATTCACGTAAATTAAAATCCGTAATTCAGTAATGTACTCAATATATATTTCCTTACCAAAGTTATTTTCGATTTATTTAAGCCAAATCTTTAGCTTGGTAATGTTATCAAACCTTCATTCTGTCAGATATTTATTTCCGTACAGGTCGTTCATGAACATTGCAGTTCAGTGATATTCACCAAATTTCATTTATCAATTTACCCTTTGTTCCGTTCTGCAAACAAGCAGTTTTAGCTTCTGGATTTCTTAGTATTCGCTCTCGTTGTTCGATACATTCAAGCTTCTAGGAATCGCTTAATTAGCCATTTATTATTCTGGAACATTCCTTGTTCTTTGTTCTTTCTGCATCGATAGTAGTAACGTGATTCCTTACTGCTTTATGGTTTTAACGGCCCGGGGCTTCCCCGAGTTTCGTACAAACTGTCAAGTCATATTCCAACAGTTCGTTGTAAATTTCCGCACAGCTTCTGGTTCTTTACTTAAGCTAGACAAGGAAGGAGAGTAGTCACGCGCTTGCGTCAACGGCAGTTGCATTCCGAGTCCGTGGCTTAAGCTTTAAGTCTTACCGGTCTCTGAACTAGAACAGACGTATGTGATTTGTCACCCTCCTAATCGCAACGCCTTGAGATCAGGAGAGCCTTGTAATTCCGCTTCAAGTAATGTGTGTTCCGTGAATCGTTTGTGCCGTTTGAAGGAATAGAACTGTTTCGTTTATGTGGAAATCCTTGTTAGTTCTCGGTTATGAATTTTAACCATTGTGGGGTGCAAATGAAACAAAGTTAGTTAGCAGGATTGGAGTCCATTATCGTCAAGGGTTGCGAGGTCCTTGAATAATCGCAACTGCGGATCATTTAACGGACTCTAAATATTAATTTGCTAACTTAAGTATGACGTCGTGTTGTTAAATCTCGCACGTTGTCCCGTGGTTCCTGTACTGGAATTGTTCGGAGTTCTTTTGCCTTTCGGGGGATTCTAATTCATCTTGCCAACCCTAGTTATTGCCAACATCACCGAGGCGGTGTTCCACATCACGTCAACCCTTGTGATTTCCGCTGTCGTGAGTTTCTTCAAGCACCTTAAAGCAGTTTGTTCGTGAAAAGGCGATTACATACAGTACCGCACGTTAAATGCACTCAGCTGATCGTCTTCAGGTAGCAAGTTATTGTAAAAATAGTTTTTATGGTGTATTATGTACAGTAAACGTCCCGCGCCTTTGTTGTTAACCATGTTAGTTGCTGTTTGCTAAATTTCATAATTTGCCGTCGTATTTCTTTGTTTGTTTAACGTAACTTGTGGCAGTTTCGCCCTTGCGCCACATTAATGTATTTTCAGTCAAGTTTACTGTTTGTAATTAGGTCAATGTGTTGAGTAAGCTAACTTAACTAACCTCTTTGATTACTTTTAAATCTTAACTAGTCAATTTCATGTTCATTGTCACCTGCACATATTTTATTTATTTCAATAGAGTTCATTGTTAAGTACTTATGTTTTTCATTTGTGTTTATGGTATTTGCATGCGTTTTATGTGTACTTTTCAGTTGTAAGGAGTTTAGCAGCTGCTTCATTGAGTTATGGTTCTAAGGTAAGTCGATACTGTGCGCAACTCGCCGACCAAACTCTGTCAGGCTGATAGTAAAAAGGCCTGCTGACTTCCACATTCACAGTAGGCCTACCTATTGTTTAATGTTTGTTATGTTATGACCTACTAGAGGAGGAGGAGTGTGTCTTTATATCAAATCGCATCTCAAATACAAGATTTTTGATTTACACTTCTTAACATCTTCTAATTTAGAGCAGTGCTGGATTATTCTTACTGCTCATAAGTTAAAAATTGCAATTGGGGTTGCGTATTGTGTACCAAATACTCCTATTTCACAGAGTTAGATGAATTAGAATTGACCTTAGCAAATTTAACTATGGATGCAAATGAAATTATTTTACTGGGTGATCTGAATATTGATTTTTTAACCACTGATAATAAACTAGTCTATCTTAAGAATATTCTAGAAATGTTTAACCTAAAACAAGTAATAACTGAACCAACTCGTATTACTGAAACGTCATCCACTCTTATAGACATCATATGCTTAAACAACCTGTGTTCTATTTTAAGTAAGGGAACAATGGATCTTGAAAATATATCCGATCATAAACTAATATACTGCAACCTGGACTACAACATCGAATTCTCTAGACACGAAATAATAATGAAAAGAAATTTTACTCTCTTCAATGAAGATGAATGCGCACCTGATGTCAGCAGCGTGGACTGGAGCTTTATTAACTGCTTACCCGATATAGATTCAAAACTTATTTTTTTCAATAACGCAGTAGTCACTCTATTTGATAAACATGCTCCACTACGCACCATAAAGGTAAGAAACAATAAACCTAAACCATACATAACAGACACAATAAAAGAAATTATTCGTCTGAAAAAACAAGCATACATTAAATTTAAGTCAAGTGGCCGTATGCAAGACAGGCGCTACTACAAAGATTTAAGTAACTATTTGGGATTTGCAATTAAACGAGAAAAAAATCGCATTCATAAAGCAACAATAATTATAGATGTATAGAAATAATTCTCGAAAATTGTGGACACTTTTTTCTTCTTGGAATGTTCACAATAAAGAGAAAAATATTATAGATATTACATTACTTGTTGATCCTAATGCGATAAACACCTTTTTCGCGAATGTTCCTGTTGCAACAATCAATACTGAAGCTTTGCTACCGTTTTACAATAATAATACTAGGCCTGGTATTGACAATGAATTGATCTTCATGGAGATAACTGTAGAAGATGTAGAAAAATATATTGGAAACATCAAATCCACCGCAGTGGGTGCTGACAGCATCAGTTTAAAGATGCTTCACCTTGTTCTTCTTTATGCTAAATATGCTCTACGCGACGTTCTGAATTTTTCTTTCGCAACCAGTACCTTTCCAAAAGTTTGGAACAAATCATATATTCCTCCGTTAGCAAAAACATCAAAAGCCGTACAGCTTAGTCAACTTCGGCCTATAAGTATCCTCCCGACAGCTTCGAAAATTATAGAAATGGCAGTTTGTGATAAACTCAATGGTCATGTAGATACCTAGTTATAATATTTTACCATCTGTGCAATCGGGATTTAGGAAGCACTACAGCACAGCGACTGCTCTACTTAAAATAATAAACGACGTTGTACAAGCCATTGATGAGTCTAAAGTTACAAGTCTTCTTTTACTGGACTACAGTAAAGCATTCGATTGCATAAATTACGACCTACTTGCAAAACTAAAGTATTACAATTGTAGTGAACAAGTTATTGATTGGTTTCGCAATTATCTTCATAGCAGGACCCAACACGTCTCCATTGGTCCCGAAATATCTGAAGAATTGCTAGTTGTACAGGTTGTACCCCAAGGTAGCATCCTGGGCCCAATTCTTTTTACAATTTTTACTGATCACATTAATTACATCGAAGATACAACTACATCTTTATGCAGACGACACGCAGCTGTATTTATCCTGTGATCCCCACCTTGTTGATGATGCAATTAATACCATAAATGAACATTTAAACCTGATTACTGAATGGTCTAAAAACAACCGTCTTATAATCAACCCGCCTAAAACAGAAGCCATATGCATCGGTTCCCGTGCAGTGCAACGTGTAGCCCTCTCAACAATGACTGCCAAAATTCGTGTTCGTATAGTGAAATATCATTGCGTGAGTGCGTCAAAAGTTTGGGTGTAATATTAGATGAAAACTTATCCTTTTTGCCCCATGTGAATAAGAAAATTGCTGTTTGTTACGGAAAGTTTTCGTCTTTATATCAATTTAAATCATTACTACCATCAAACACCAAATTGACCCTTATGAATAGTTTAATTTTAAGTCATCTTGATTATTGTTCCAGCATATATTTTAATTTTCTTACGCAAGAATATAAACATAAACTTCAGGTACTTCAAAACTGCTGTTTTAGATTTTCCTTTAATGTTGAGCGCCGAGAGCACATTACACAAGACTACAATAATCAAAATATACTGAAACTTGAAAATAGGTTTTCTCTATTCTAAAGTTGCTAGTTGTATAATGTAGTTCGTAATAATTGTCCTGTATATTTAATGATGTTGCTAATTCAAAGGCATACTGTACGTACTAAGACCCTTAGAAATAACGACTATTATTGTATTCCTCCACACAGAACCACTAAATTTCAGTCTGGATTTCACTATCTGGCATGCAATATTTTAAACAGATTGAGAACTGTATTTAAAGATTGTGATAGCATATACTTGTTTAGGAAGCAAGTAAAGTCACTTTTGTTAATTAGACAGCTTGCATAGCATGATTTTTTGGTTATTTTTTCATTAGGGAATGTAGACATTTTAATTTATTCATTAAGTTTACTTTTTGTATCTACGCTATTTTTTACGTTATTTTCTATTTTATGTTATTAAGTTCTTCGGTAATTAAATATATCTGGCGTTTGTAAGTAATCTACTTCACCACTTTCAACTGAATTGACTGCATTTAGCCATTTACCTTTATGTTTTGTTTTTTTTTATTTTTATATTTTATATTAGCACTTTTTTTAATGAATTTTTATGCATTATTGACAATTTATTTTGTCATAGGCAGGGTTGAAAAACGGTTTTCCGATACTTCGCCTGTTGCGCAAATGTATATTTTTTTGTTCAATAAAGATCTATTATTATTATTATAAATTTAAATTTACCGTTTGTATCTAGTATGTTCATGCTTTCACCAGATAGATAGTGATTTTTCAAATCCACGGATTATTGCTATTGACACGCCCATATCTAACAGTTTATTTAAATCTATAGGATTTTTAGGTTAATGACATACCCGCGTATTTACTTATTTAAATCGAGGAACGTTTTCTTGTTATATGCACTTCTTGCAGACGCAGACGCACCCAAATCTAAGAACTTTTAAATCTAGATATTTTATCTAGTTGCATGTACTTTCTTATGGAACACCCTGTATGTTGGTAGCACTGTTGTGTAGACGGGGATAGGCATGTGCCTTTACAGGGAGAGAAAACTTACGAAATTACTTTAAAAGTCCATGGAAAAATTTGAATATAACTGGATATTATACGATTTCTGCATTTACTGTAAATAATGGCGGGTATAATAATTATGGGAAACATCCATATGTCGGAATACTTGGAGTAAAAAATGGGTGTAACAGCCAAATTTCCAACATTAGCATTTCCCTAGTGTGCCAAGTGTATTCCCATAACGGTTTTCTAATCCATCCTACCCATCACTACAACAGCTTGTTAAATTTAGTTATGCTCAATCCTCTGTTAAGTATGGACGTTGCATTCGTGGACTTGTAAGATTTTCGAGGTGAAAATAAACAGTATTCCGAAAAAAGTAGCTGTTATCTCTGCAGGTGGTAATCATCTAGCAATTTTTGTTTTAAAACCCCCTGAAAATTTTGTAAAACTGCCTTATAACGTCAAAAAGGACCTAAAGTACCTGGAGAATAAACATCACGGACTAGCCTGGTCTTCTGGATCAGTAAGTATACGTCAACGGTAAAGAAAAGAGGGAAATTCTAAGTTTTCTGAATCAAACCGTCGTGGACTTGGAGGACCTGCGGTGTCCATCTTTAAAGAGTTTGGAAAAAAGAACTACCGCAGTACGTTGCCTTAACCACAGTATCTTTTCACCTGTCTGTGCATTGAAAAACATACTAATTCTGTCAAACTGGTGGTGTAATAAATACAAGGGAAGTTCTAAAAGTACTGCAATCAATCCCGAGTCCCTTGATTGTGCAACGACATGTTTTTGCCTGTGCTCAGCTGCCTACAAGAATATCAAGACCTGCTGCCGTTATTGTTAATACAGATACTTCATATAGACCTGGAGAGCTTTGGAATGCTGTGTATATAGATGAAAATGGCCATGGGAAATATTTTGATTCATTTGTACGATCTCCTAGTGTTTCTCACTTAAAATGTATACAGCAAAACTCAAAAAGTATAACTCCAAAATATTGCAAGATTTTAGTTCCAACGTTTGCGGTTTGTATTGCTTAATGTATTTATATTTTAGAATGAATATATATTATAATAGATTTCTTAAGTTTGTTCGCCGATAATTTACTTTGTAACGACAATCATGTAAAAAACCTTTACGCACAGTAATTTATTATGTTAAACTTATTCAACGTTATTTAGTTTTTGAAATAAAATAAAAACAAATATTTTATATTAGGATCATATATTGTTATTAATGTTTAAGCGAATAAATATGTATACATAAACAATACTATTAATAAAAGAGATTTTACAATATTTAAGGCTTTTATTTCACATTACATTACACGATTCTAAGTTTCGTCGGTATAGGGCAAACTTCTTAACTAACTGAGTTCACAAATAGGTTTTTTGTAATTACATTCGTAAGTTTGAACATTACTATATTATTCATTTCAAAGAATATATATTAAAATCAGACAATATTTCATAAAGGTAGGCAACAATTTAAACAGCCTTCATAGTGACGGACATTGAAGAGAAAGTATTAACCAGCCGCCGTAGACTAGTGGTTAGCGTGTGAGGATAGTAATACAACGGTATCAGGTTCAAGTCCGGCTTGGAGTAGAATTTTTTTTTAAATAAAATATTACTACAACGTTCAAGGCAGAACCTTACAGTTACTATGACAAAAATAAAGAATCGCTTTCAACGAATGCAAGAGAGATAGCATGATTGAGAAAGTGTGTGTAGCGTGACGAATACAGAGCATCAAGTGAATAATTCAAAATCCAAAAATGGCGCGAGCATCACGTGGCGACGAAAATCCAAAATCGCAAAACAAAATGGCGTCCTAGCATCACGTGGCGAAATCAGAATCTAAAATAGCCGCCGCTTCAATTAAAACAAAATGGCGCCCAAGCAGCACGTGACGAAAGCAAAATCCAAAATGGCCGACGCTTCGTGCCCCAGGCAATTTAATTATTGCGCAATTTAATTATTATGTCCGTAGGGCTTAAACAATTAAAAGTGGTGGAGGAAAGCTGCCTTTATTCTACTCTCCATAATGTGCAAACAATTTCCTTTTAGCTCTGATAGTAACGGAAATTTCCATTTAATGCCGTCGAAACTGGGAACCTTGTAGTTCAGTATTGTTATGTGAATACCCTGTATAATGTACAATAATGAAATGTTTATTGGTGTCTGACTTTTTATTTTAAAGTTTTATTGCGACCTAATTTCGAACAGATTATAAGCCACTTTCTTAAAATTTTGCCAACGACTAATAGCCGGCAGGGATTCCATACATTACAGTTCCAGAGAAACGAAATCAAATATTGAGCTTTTCAAAAAAAGCAGTTTATCACATTCAGACGCTAATTTAAAGTAACGTTTTAGTACGTCATTTCGTTATATTGTGAAGTTGGCAATATTTACGTATTAATATGCCGCATTTTTTTCAAGTCTTCAATCAACACCACCTATAAACAAAGCCTGTGCACATAATCAAAATGGCCGCCACAGAAGGTCAAAACAACGAACAGCTGGTGGTCATAAATTAATGTGAAGAGTGATTTTGGTTTGCATTCTCATAATTATTGACATCAGAATGAATTTTTGAATAGAAGGTAGGTTGATAATTATTTATTATGTGATCCACAATGGGAAATTATTAAAAAAGATAAGGATGATGTTACACTTTTCTCTTCAAGGAAGTGACAATCTGTTTGTTACGAACATCATTTTTATTTTTACAGTAATTGTTCAATAAAATATCGGTAGTAAGTAGAACTAATTATGATGTTTTTTAGGGAGATTGTGGAATGGTTGGGGCACTTGTGGCCGATGAAAAGGTCTCTGTCCGCAATGTTTTCCAAAGTTATTCTGTGAACCACTGCTCGTTGATTCTTTTCGGCCAAAAACGCATCTTCATTCAACAGCAGTTAAATGACCTACTAACCAATAAATAATGACTTTACACTGAAGAATAATGGTCTCTAAGGCCCAGGTTTATAAACGAAGATCCACCCTGTAGTCAGAGTTAACTCGGCAATTTCAAAAATTGTGCTTTGTACCAACCTAGATCAACGCTAATCCTGGAGTTAACGGCGATGTTGGAGGGTTAACTCTGGTTCAAGTAGAAGCGCCAACTGCTCTAACCTCAAAATTTGTCTTATTTGTTGCGGCGAAGTTTGATTACAATTTACAATGGCTAATCTAACTGATGATGAAGATCTTATGGAACTTGTAAATGTAGTAGCAGCAGGAATAAGAAGAAATCCAAGAGTTTTTAATGATCGACCAGATCATCTTCGAAAATGGTCAGATGACGAATTCTTCGTTAGATTCCGACTAACAAAAAATTCAGTACGCGAAGTACTGATGCAATTAAATATTGGTTCGAACACAATAAGGCATAATACAAAAATACAATAGTACTCTGTGTAATTAAAGTTGGATTATTGGTTTTTAGAAATTATGCATTGTCTGTGACTGACATGCTTTTACTAACTCTGCGTTTTTTTGCCACTGGTTCCATGTTAATAGTTGCTGGCGATTGTATGTGTGTCCACAAATCCACTGCGAGCAGAGTTATAAATCAAGTTTCAAGGCAGATAGCTAGCTTGGGAACCAGGTATATAAAATTTCCACAAAACCTCGAAGAAATAGCACGAGTAAATTTAGATTTCCACGATGTGTTGGGGTTATAGATTGTACCCATATAAAAATACAATCACCGGGTGGCAGTGATGCGGAAATTTACAGAAATCGGAAGGGATATATTTTTATAAATGTCCAATGCATTTGTGATGCATCTCTACACATAACTAGCATCGTTAGTCGGTGGCCTGGATCTAGCCACGATTCAACCATTTTCAATAACTTTAGAATGCGAGGCAAATTTGAAAATGGGGAATATACGGACAGTGTATCGTTAGGCGACAGTGGGTACGGTATCAAACTATATTTGATCACCCCCTTGTCAAATCCATCAGCGCCTGCAGAGAATTTATTTAATGAAGCTCCGATTAGAACTCGCAATCCTATTGAAAAATGCTTCAGGATGTGGAAACGCCGTTTCCCTATTGTGGCTATAGGGATTCAATTAAATATAGAAAAAGTAGAAGCCGTCATCGTTGCAACTGCTGTTCTTCATAATATTGCGTGCAACAATAAAAGAACCAGTTCCACAAACTGAAGATAATGTTGAAGATTTATTGCAGCAGGAAATGGCCGATGTTCAAATTAATGGAGTTCAAATGAAGGGAGGGAATATGAATAATATCATTCGACATAATTTAATAGCAAATCACTTTGCAACACTTGCATAACCTCTTGTTACGGTCACAACGTAAATGTCTAATTTCAAAACTGTAGTTGTAATTCTTGCTCAAGTTTATAAACTATTCATCTAGTTTAACATAACATATCCATTGTAATAAAAGAGAATACATAATTAATTTGTTTTATTTTTTAATGTTTTAACAATTGCTGTTTTAAAATTTCCATTTTCAATAGGTGTTCCTCTTCGGCAAATCTCATTTGTTGTTGGTGCCTTTCTTGCATATGCTGCATTCGCATTTTATGCTTGGCCAATTTATGTTCGGCTTCCAAAACCTGACCATCTTTGGTTGCCACCCAAGAACATAACTGGCCGACCAATTTGCTGCTAGAGCGAATGTTGGCATTTAGCTGCTTGGCCTTTGGCGTTCGCAACTTTGCCGGTGTATATGTGGCCCAATCGGCCTTGCCGGAATTGCTGGTAGATGGTCCAGTTTCTACAATTAAATTGTTACATTTTTGTTACATTTTTTAAATTACGAATTTGCTTTCTTACCCACATATGACATTGGCATTATTTGCCATTTCAATCACTACGGGGGCCACATCACTTAGTTGTTGCTGGGGTTAATCCTGAAACTTAAACTGTAAGTTTTTTTTTTAATAATAAAGTGTAAATAACATACCAATACGATCATCATCGAAGTCACTGTCGTGCCCAGTCATGTGGGTTCCTAGCAGCTCCAAAACTTTCATGTCAGTATCGTCCATTTTTAAATCACTTGTTGGTGGCCCTCTTCCTGTGCCCGTAACTTTCATTTTTTAATCGGCAAATTTTCTGTTTGCTCCTCTTGATATTTTTGTATTTATTTTTTAGAATAGCAGCCGTTTTGCTTATTTCCCCACTAGCGCAAAATTCATTGTGAATGGTCCCCCATATGGCATTCTTTTGGATATTTGCAGCTGCGACCGTTTTCTTGCATTCCACAATATGCTTGTATTGAAGAAATGAAGAAAAATTGGCTGCACGTTTTTCCATACCTGCATTTACATTAAATTATAGATATAAATAAGATTATTAAAATATTGCTTACCTTCAACGAGAATATACGTATGTTGTATGTAGACAAATAAGATTAATAAAATAAGGCGTACACAACAACAAATGACCACGAACTTTTGCAGGTTAGAAACGAGTGACCACAAAAACTTCTTGCGCGTTAAAGTTGGTGACTTGTAAAAATAACTGCTTCTTGCTAGGAATATTTGTTGTACCAACATTCGTTTTCAAAGTAACTCCCGGATCGGAAACTGAGCTCAGGAAACTTAATAATAATAATAATAATAATAATAATAAATGTCTTTATTCAGTTTCATACAACATATATAAAGAGAAAATTGAGTTACAAGATAAATTGAAATTGAAACGTGAACCACAAGGGGAAGTTCAGATGCACATTATAGTTAATGTGCCCTGATCTGCCACTTAACCCTTGACGTAAAATAGGTATTAAAATATAATATACTAATTTGCCTAAAACTACCTTAACCTAATATTCTGCTCAGAGCTAGCAAGAGTGACACATACAGTTATTAAGCTATTTATGAAATAGTACTTTGACGCACATATAATAAATTAAACACTTTTTTCTTAAATGAATTAAAAGGCATAGTCTTTAACGAGTTGGGTAAGGAATTATAAATTTTTGAAGATATATATTTAAAGGATCTCTCAAACATGGTTGTTTTATGTAATGGTGGAGTGAATATAAAGTTAATGTTTCTTAAATTTAAATGATGAACATCAGTTCTGAAAGTAATTTTGTTGTAGAGATACACAGGCTTAGTAGTGTTAATAATTTTATTAATTAAACAAGCATAGTGTAAGGTTCTGCGGTTAGCCATATTGAGCCATTGTAATTCTCGTAATGTGTGAGAAATACTTAAAATTTAAAATTGAAATCACCGTGAACTGACGCTATCACACATTAGTGGAAGCCTGATCAACCTTCTATGGCCGCCATCTTGACAATTCCCAATCTCAGTGCGCAGGCTTTGTTTATAGGTGGTGTTGCTTCAATCCTTGAGCTGTTTGGTTGAGATTGTTAAAGCGAAGGATTGTATATAACCTTGTGTAAAAGCAACGTAACCGAACTTAGAAACTTTATTATGTTGTCAATAGTAAATTAGTAATTCTTTAGGGTGTGCAATACAAAACAAACGTGTGTATAGCCAACGTAGCAAAATTAATGTATGCAGAAAAAAGGCCATGGATTATTAAACGGATCAGCAGAAGATTTCAGTTTTTAATTACTAAAATGTAATGCCAAATTGGTTTAACAAAATTGGATGATACCGTGGTATACGACCTGTACACGTTTTTACGTGTTGCGCTGTAACGTTGGCAGCATTGACGACGCCATATCGAACGGTATTATGGGTATCTCAGATCTTATTTGTTCAAAGTAAGTAAACATAGCAGGTACGTAATTTTTTGTTGGTGATTTTGAAATAAATGATTTATAACGACAATATTGCAAATCAATGCTTGCGTTTATACCATGCCATGCTATTCATTATTTGTGTCGCCTGGTGCTATTTATAAAATAACTAGATTTACGCATAGGTACAGTGTGGAAATAAAGTAACGGATAAATTTATTAACTTCGTTGATATTCGTTTTTATGAAAAAATCTCGAAGGGGTGTAGCGATTTTGACCATATGGAATATTTTCAGTTGATTTTCAGTTTTTTATGTATTTTTTTCATGATATAACGCCATCGACTTGTTTATATATATATATATATATATATGATTGGCAGTTTTAAACATGTAATAGCAACGTTGCTTTGCATATAGTTCACTGTTTGGTAAAAATCTAAGTATAACCATTTCCATTGTTATGTTTTAGTAACCCTTGCTGTTATTGTAGGTGATTGTCATACATGACAGAACCATTCGACAATGTGTGATTACAAAGATGGGGACATAGTTTGGGTAAAACTGGGCCCATGCTGGTGGCCCGGTGAAGTACACGATTTGAAAAAGTTACCTCCGGAGTGGTTAGCCGACTTTAAGAAGCCTCCGTTAGCTGCTGTTAAGTTTTTCGACAAAAATTCATAGTAAGTAGTGAAACAAGTATTTACATAGATGAAGCAATAAAATTACCAAACTGCATTTGTACAACACAATATAACAAAATGCAAATAAACTCAGAGGTATCTACCACTCCCTATGGCAAGATTTTGCTAATTAACATACAGATTAAAACCACCAAAATACTGTTTTTAGTAACCGCTTTAAATTTATAAAAGTCATGTATTCGTTCATACTGTGTTAGTCTAGTTTGCTATTCAGCACTGACATTCATTCAGTACGGAAAGTGCTCCTCCATTTAGTAATTCTATAATCAAATACATAACTGTGTTAACGTGAAGTACCAAGCTGCTGGTGATGTATATATCAATAATGCGTTTTATTATAATGTATGGATGTTTTGTAAATGCTGTAAACTGTAGTGCTTATTTTATACACAGTTTATAAAACTTATGTTTTATAATAAATGGCCTTCGTACCACATCCGATATTAACAAATGCGCAGTGTTGGGTAAGTTACTCTAAAAAAGTAACTAAGTAAGTTAATCAGTTACTTGACAAAAAATTAACTGAGTAAGTTATTAAGTTACAGAATTATAAAAGTCATTTGAATACGTTACTAAGTTACCATAAAGTAACTCGTCATTTTTTAAGTTACCTTTTTTATGAGAGTCTACTAATCTACATGCAGTTACTATCAACTTAATATCAACAGAAACACATAGGTATTTATAAACAATTGTTTATTTGCAAATATTCTATAGGGTATAATCTTTGTAAATTAGATTCCTAGTTCTACATTTATGTCTGATTGCTTATGTATACAATTTATTGGTTTTTAATAATAACTGCATTTCAAAATTTTTATCAGTTAATTTTGTACGTTTGAAGTGGAGAACATCTTTTGCAGTGCTGAACAATCTTTCTACTGGAGCACTTGGAAGGGAGGGCAGTATTATATTTAATAAATATTTCCTTAATCCTTGAAAATTTATCTCAAGTTATTAAATTAGATGAATTGCACTTCATATATGTTTCAGTTTTGTCCATATTTATGGACCGCTTTACTGTTTTGAAGGAAAAAAAAATTGTGTTCTCCTTTGTCTCCATCATTATTTTGTGGACTGGGAAGTGGACAAGCTGATGAAGTAGAAGCACAATTTTTGACTTCATTTTATAATAATGTTACAGCATTTTGTGTCTTTTCTGCATCACATATCCACTCAAATTTAAACCAAGGATGAGTAACCGCCGCCAGAGTGTAGTCAGAATTGTTGCGAATTTCTGTGAATCTAAAATAAAAATTGGAAACAACAGTCAATATTTTTGTTAATGCATTCCTATTAAATAAATACCTTTTATTTAAGCCATCGGTGATAGCTTTAATCAATGATCCGCAAAAAGTAAAATTCTTTGTTTTCAGTAATTGCATTTTCCGGTATATTTCTTCTACGGTTGGTTGTAAGTAGGCCATGTACATATTGTTTTCGCCTTGCAGTATGTCTAGGGCATTAGCCATAATCTAAAATTAATTATTTATAAGAAACTATTGTAAAGAAACAAGAAATATTTGACAAACCTCACAATATTCTGCTATAAACTTAATATCTTGTGCTAATAACCGTGAAATTTTGACAAGATCATAAGCATCGTTAAAACTATTAACGTTTTTGAAATCAATTTTGTTATTAATTTAACAGCATCGAAAGTGGAATTCCATCTTGTGGCATTAGGCGTGGTTAAATGAATACCCAAGCACTTCTTTATTTTTCATCTGCAACAGGTCCAGAATATGACTGTTTTTTCCATAATGCTTGACATTTTGCAAATGCTGCTCGAGAAGCTCTTTTATAAATAGTGTCCTTTTCTGCTACTAGGGCATCTTTTGTCGCTAATAAATTCAATGTGTGGGCAGCACATCTATGATGAGGTGGCAATAAATAATGGTTATCAATTTCCATTTCTCCATTCTGAAGTAGTTTTATTATTTCTACAGCTTCTGTCACGTCTTCATTATCTTCATCCTCTTCTCCTCCTTTGTCACCAAATAATCTTAAACAATTATAAATTGTAAGCAAACCCCAAAACGGAATATATTTTAATTGTCATAATCTGAACTACGGCTACTGAATACCGAAACTACATACCTGAAAGATTTCACAAAATTCGACCCGTTGTCAGTGATAACCTTACAGATTTTATGTTGGATGTTATATACTTGAAATATTTTATCCATATTCTGTGCTAAAATGTTTTATCGAACGCAATCTCTTAAGCGACGACAGGCAATCACAGCAGATTTTCTGTGTAGGGTCGTATTTTCTATCCAATGCACAGTCATTCCCAGAAAACTTCTAAAAACAATCAGAATGTTGAAGTAACAAGAAAGGTATTTTTGTTTAATACTTGCCTGTTATACATTTTCCACAGGTCTGCTGTTACAGCAACAAGATTTGGTTTTTCTAATGCAGCTATTAATTTTTCCTTTAGATTGTGGAAGGATTGCTGCACTTTAGCCATGAGAGTTTTCCTCGTCATAAAGTGGTTTGTTGGAAATGCTGTGTTTTGTAAAATTTCTCCACGGCTGTCCTTCAATAAATGAAAATGGCAAAATAGCTTCAACAATGAAACGCTCCGTGATCTGATTTAATTTTTAGCTGTGAATGCTGCTGTGGCGGTTAATACAACTTTCAAGCGTTTGCCGTTTGTTATCACCGACTTTAATTTGTTTTTTCTTGCAAGCAGAGATCGCTGCATCAATTTTCTTTAAATAAGAAGAATGATTGATCTACAACAAATGCAACTGTAAAACACTGAGAATGATATTTATTTATTTATTTTCGTTTCTTTGCCACAAAAACAGGCTAAGCCCAGTGAATTGCTCACTACAATTTTATACAATGATAAGAAACTTAAAATTAATTCAAATTAACATGAGTAATGGTAACAAGCCAGGATTTATTAGTAGGAAAGAATGTAGATAACACTCCCAAAACTTTTTAAAAAAATGCAAATAAAATCATACTAGGATAATAAAAGCCTTGTCAAAACGCCAGGGATTAAAAATCCAGGAACGAATCCATTGAAAAAAGCCATGAAAAAACTCAGTGGAAAAGCTACAAAGTAAAAATCAAAACAATAAAATGTATGTAGTGGTTTTGTTTTCTTGGGTGTTTTTACCATAGCTTTGTTATACTAATTACTCAACTAAATTGTATTAATCTAGAATAATCCGTGAAAAAAAAAACACTGCATATTAAATAAATATGCATTGCCGCTTACCTTAACATATTTACGTTTATTTGATGATGATGTAACGGCACAGGACAAAAGTTTTGTTTGCGGTACACACAATTTACACATTACCGTAATATATTTTTTCAGAGGATCTTTATAAGCTTTAAACTCGAAAGATTCTTCATACCAAGGCCAAGGTATTTTATT
This sequence comes from Agriotes lineatus, assembly GCA_940337035.1. NCBI lineage: Eukaryota > Metazoa > Arthropoda > Insecta > Coleoptera > Elateridae > Agriotes > Agriotes lineatus. The sequence continues at coordinate 43,897 of CALNHX010001288.1, forward strand.
GTTCGCTAACCGCACGTCTTCAAAATCGTCAACCTCCATTAAATTGCTATTAATTTTGTTAACCAAACACTTATTGAAACTTGTCACAAACAAATTTACTACATGAAGTGCAAATAGCAATTATGACACAGAATTATTATAGCAATGTTTAAACAGCAGAACGTGGGGGAAGGAACAGGCTTAGAGCTTAGACGCGCTGGTTCAACGATGTTTTTGGGATCCAGTAATCCACATACCTGCTCAGAGAGCTCCTAGTTGTTAAAGGATTAAAGATTACTGGAAAAAGCTGTCAGCACCCAAATAGGATTCGTCAAATATTATTTATTATCGACTAAGTACAAGAAGGTATTCCTGTGGCCGGTATTAGCTTTTGTATACTAAAGCATTCGAAATTTCCACAATTTCTTCAGCTTCAGGTATAATTTCTTAAATACTACGCATTAAAAACCCAACATTTTAAAATATTTTACATTTGTAGCATGAAAATATAACTTGTCAGTTACTTAAGTTAAAATAATTGTAACGTGTTATAGTTACAATTACTGAAAACACAAAAGTAATTAAGTTATAGTTGGAGCAAAGATATTTCGGACGCCTCAGGCTACTACTTAAAGGTTAATGAGCATGTCAGGTGGGATTATGTTGTACACACGACAATCCCTTTGTAATAGTTCACAAGCAAATCCATATCCTTAAAATCGAAATGCGGCTACGGAAACGCAATGTTTGTTAGTGTTTAAAAACTTATTATTTTTATTTAACAACATTGTTAATAAAAAAAGATACAATCAAGAAAGACAAAAAATTATAGAAAATATGTATATGCAACAAATAACTACAGTTTATTGATTGATATATACAAAAAACAACAATTATGAGTACAATATATAAATTAATTTTCGTTATCGCTATCACATGGCCAATCTTCACTATCGCTGTCTCTTAAATTAATAATTAATTCTGGAATATCAATAAATTTAAAAAATTGGTTTTCAATGCCAATCACATGCCGAACACAGTTTTTCCAGCTGTTACATGAATTTTATTAACTTCTTCTTTAATTATTTCTATCATTTTCTCACTAAACTTGGGGCATTGGTTACGTTTTCGAATGTGTGTTTTTAATTCTGCCCATATCATTTCTATAGGATTCATACAACAATGATATGGTGGCAATCTTAAAACTCTATGGCCTAGTTCTGTAGCTATGGTGTCTACTACATATTTTTTAGAGAACTTCTTAATGGACAACACTTCCAGTAATTGATTCTTATTGTAAGTTTCTTGAAAATACATGTTGTTCTTGTAAAGAAAATCTGTAATTTCTGCTTTAGTAGAATTACTATTTGGCACTTTTTCAGCAAGCCTTGAGTGATAACTGGCGTTGTGTCATACCAAGTTTCATCCAAGTAAAATATCGGTCTCTGTTCTTCCCGAAACTTTTTTATCTGTTGTAAGTATTCGCATCGCCATTTTCTAATCCGCGGAGATTCCATTATTTGTTGTCTTTTATCTATCTTCTTATAGCGAAATCCCATATTTTTTAGCGATGTCCTTAATGTCGTCATTGAACAATTTATACCCATGTCACCAATGATCGTATCATGAATAGTTTTAATTGTTGGCACCACATTAGTTTTCTACATGTCATAAACTACGCCGCGTATTGCATGTTCATTAGGCTTTGTTAATATTTTGTGACACCCATAATCAGAACGCCGTTTACGTGGCAGCGCTTGATTTTTCGCAATTTGAAAAACCGTACTTTTTGGCACTTTAGTTAAAAACGCAGTTCTTCTCACAACATTGCTTTTTCCTTCAGAAATTAGTGCGTTGTATACATTCAAGACTATGTTTTTCGCATCGTCGGATAAAAAATGCATTGATCGCTGGCTTGGTCTCTCTCCCGCATCATCAACTTCTTCTAACTCATCACATGGAGCAGCGACTTCTTCAACTTCATCCTCAATTTCATTAGTATCCCATGGTCTCCACATATTCCACAAAATACAACACAACACAAATACTAGATGATAATTAATGTGCGTCAAAGAATAACAGCAACGTTATTATTAAATTTGGGAAGTAAAGACAAGTCAAGTGATTTATATAATTTATCTTTCATTCTAATTACTGGAAGGGATGCAGTTGTAAATACATACTTTAATGCCAATATGACGCGACGAAACATTAAATGTCGATTTCTCTTATCTAGGAATGTCATTTAAGCAAAAATAATTTATTGCTCAATCAGGACATAATCGCATAATGTGTTTATTTACCTAGTAAAATTAATTTTGTCATTCAATATTATTAGATAATTAAATATAAATTAAGTAGAAACTTCACTACAAAACGAAATAAATACCACCTTGGAAATATTCCCACCTTTGCGTATACCTGGCACGACTTAAGCGGACTAACAATAGTAAACTCATTTGCGGTTTAACTTTTAAAGCTCGCTCTGTCCGAAGTATCTTTGCGTCTACTACTACTATTAAATTACTGAAAGGTAACTAGTTACCAGTAACGAGTTACTTTTACTTAGTTACTACCCAACACTGCAAAATGCGTTTCAAGAAAATAACAGTATTCATAGAATAATAATCGTAATACGACTCAACACACAATAGTATTTGTAAAAACTTTAGTTAGATTGTGGTTAGCGATATATGTATGGTATAACGCAGACGTTTCTATATTATATAAATTACTAATGCTAGAAATATTTTGCTAATTGCAATGAATCATATATACAGTATACAGAACAGACAAAGCGATAAGAAAGGGAACGGGGAATATATAATGATGTTAATGATTACAAAGCTCTCTTTATGTATTACCCCAATAGCATATCGTGATTTTTTAAATGCCCTGTAAAATTATTATTATTAATGTAATCGAAAATTTTGGATAGAAGTCATGCATTTGTAATCATTTTAAAAAGTCTACCTTTTAAAAAAATACCAGTTTTTTTATGCAGGACTGTGACTATATTGTCCAGAAGCAACCAGTTCCCTCCTACACTTATCTTCCAGAGAAAGCAATAGAAATATTCTTGCAAATCGCACTCTAAACAAAACAAGGAAACCTACTTTATCAACCTGATTATTTTTCTATAGCTGAGCAGAGAAACGAGCAATGTATGTTGCAATAAAAACATATTGTTTAAAGTTAGATCAAGGTCGGTTAATCAATATAGCTCTGAATGCAATGTTAATTCATGGAACTTGGTTGAAACAATATATTCAGTCATTGCTTGCGTTGGCTGATTTCCGACCCTAACATTAGGAAGATTGCTGTCTTTGTTGCAGATAATTTGAATAATGGTGTGAATCCTTTTAAAATATTGTACATTTAGAATTCTTGGAAATTGTTACTTTTAAAAATCACGCAATTTTATGCCTAGTCGGAGACTGAAACATTTTTTAAACACTTTAAAAATAAATGTTTGGTGCTACTATGCTTACTTTGATCATGACTTCATTTTGCACTTTGTCATTGTCACTTTCTGCTTGTTCATTGGTACTTGTTTCTTTGACAGAATTTAAACGATTACTATCAGATTAAATTTTGCTCTTTAATAGATTATCATCCTTGCTATTATACTCCTTGATTGGAAGATAGTCATAACTTTTTACCTGGTGCAATTGTAACTAATCCCCAATAAAAAGATCATCTTCAAATTCCTGATACGCATACTAAACTTGCATGACGAAAAAGCATTGTGAATGGTTGTTGTCTGAACTCGCAACTATGCATTGTTCACCATTCTCATGACATCCAGAAAAGAAACATTTTCTTAGACTTTTACCTTGTTGTCTAAATTCTCCACAATCTTTGAAACAAGTTGTTTTGAAAATGAGACTTTAGACTTCTTATCAGTCTTTGATCCATTGGTTGCAAAACAGAAGTGGTGTTTGATGGAAAAAACACAAGTTTAATGTTTTGAAGATTAAATATATGTGGATGTGCAGCGCAATTATGGAGCAGTAACAAAATTTTTCTTTTTTCTATTCGCGGTTGTCTATTCCAAATTTGAAGTTCATTTTTGAAAATTTCGGTTGTCATTCAGGCGAGTTTATTTGATCTGTAACTAACCAGCAAGCTTCTGGTCAAACACTTTCAATGGACTCTTTTATCGTGTTGTTGCAAACGTCTTTAGCTTTCTTGCTAATTTTTCCTTCGGAACACTTAAAATCGACACCCAGTTCTGTTGTACAGTGTGTGGCTTTTTTTGTTGGAGAATTATTCCAGAAATGGGCACATTTACATTGCATTGAAGCACAGACCATTTTAATATGGCTTCTTCCACTTGAGCTGCATTGCGCAGTCTTTTATTTTTTTAACCTTGTTTTCCAATGCTGCAACAATAGCAAGTTGATTTTTTACCATCGTTAGCGACGAAGGAAACAAACCCTTCTTGATGTGATTTGCTGTTTTCAAGCTCCTGCAAAATTGACATTTTTCTGCAATAGAAAACTTTTCTTTTAAGGCACGCCAGCGCAAAAACACTGAACTGAACTCAAATAGAACCTGAAGGTAACTAATTGCACTCACATTTTGCAATGCACATTTAACCTGTTACAATTTTTTTAACCTTCTATGTTGAAGGTGAGATACCTGGATTTCTTCATCTCCTGCATCTGATTATCTTCTGCGCGTTTTTAATCCTAATCTGTTTATAACCTTAGACACGCTCATCTACAAATATTATTGTAACCGCAATTCTGAAAGATACCTTTTATGTCTGGCTGTAAATGTTTTGGAAAGTAGCTGAAGAGTAAGTTTAAATATGTTTTTTTGCCAGGGCCTCGCGTATAAGTTTGTTATAACAGGATGTTTCCTGTAATAGATATTTACTATAGCGGACTACAACTGTATTTTAAAATATTACAATACCGTATAAGAGACTGATGATGTTAATTACAGTAAAACATAACGTCTGCAGATGCATTTTTATTTCGTGTAAGGTTCATTTTTTGCATTTCATTATAATCCTATATTAAAATTAAATAATTATTTATGTATCAAGGACATAAAATAGGTGTTTTTGGTCTGCGGCGTTAAAATTATAGCAAGAGGTGCATGCAAAACATACAATCAAAAAATTTATTTAAAAAGGAAGATATATAAATAATTACCAATAAAAACATAGCAATTCTTACAGTTATTTTAGCTGAATATTATCTTTGTAATTATGGTTTTCATTAATGTGTTTATAAATAATTCATATGGTGTCAGCGGGTCAAAAAGACTTGCTTTACGCCTGAAAATGATGTCTAAAAAACTCATAATAATCAATCGTACATAAAATTAATTAGTTTGCTCAAAACCATTGAGGCAAATCTTGATCCCGTATACTAACCAGAATTGTTTTTTTTACGTTTAAAAAAATTAGTTATACAGGGTTATTCAATTTCAATGCTCACCATTGGGATTTCAAAAACGGTAAAAGATTAGGGTTGACATATTTAAAAATAACAATTTCGGGACAAGCTACGAAAGGGTAGCAGGGGGGGGGGGGGGAACGCGGGGGTGGTTGCTAGAACAAGTAATTCATTACGTGATATTTTTTAAATGTATTTTTAATTTTTTTTCCTAATTAATTTTTAGCGGGGAGGGGGGGGAGATGATTGCTGGAAAAGGCAATTCATTACCTTATTTATTTTACACAAATACGAGACATTAAATATTAAAGAAATACATTAAACCATCATTAATAAAGGGAATTAAAAATAAAATAAACACAATATGAAAATAGAAACATAAAAACAAAACACTGAAAAAAACATTGTTCTTAATCTCACATTCTCAAAATGGTGGTTATTAATATTATACACTATCTCTACCATCAATTTACAACTGTTTCTGCAGTAGCAGCAGTAGTTTCCTTTGAATTCTTATACGAAGTATATTTGTTGGAACTCGAAAGTTCTTTTAACAAACTCTGGTTTGCTACTGTGTAATCGCGAAATTCGTAGCACGTCATTTCTTTAAAATTGTATTATACTAACAAGATGGCTTTAACAAATGATATTTCTAATCGATTTCTCTCGTCACTTCATTAGCTGTTCATTAACGAAAATATTCTCTCAATATTTGCATTGTGTCTCCGGTATACAAAAATAATATTCTGCAATTTTTGAAAGTTCTGAATATTGTTCTTCAGTTTTACAGCAATTTAAAGAATCGCCCATCAATCACTTGCACACATATTTTGTAGAGCTTTCAAATTCTTTACCATTTTTTTAAGCACACAAACTGGTCAAAAGCTAAGACGTCATACTTCATATTTTGTAGTCCCTGAATTGTTTTTTTATATCATTCCATGTAGGATAAACTTCAAGGGTCATCCATGAAAAACTGTCAAGTTCCTTAAATTGCTGTATCCACTTGCCTAGATAGGCAATGCAAATGCCATAAAAATGAGAAACTTTATCTTTAAATTTTCTTCCGTTCGTTTCGCTATCAACATTTTTAAGTAAACCTTTTACCTTGAGACTAAGAAAATTTCCTTTTTTCTTTCTTTTAGAGTATTCCTTATATCAATTAATATTTTATAAACTTCCATGATTGATATTTTTCTTGTTCAATTTTAGAAATTTTTGATATAAATTCATTTGGGAATGAACAAATCAAACATGAATTTCTCCCAAAGGATTCTCAAACGAAAAATTCAATATTTTTGGAGAATTTTCCGAGGAAATAAAATAAGACTTCAAAACTTCAAACAGCTGAAGTATTTTGTCTATCCCAGGTACCCACTCACATTAAATGTGGATATACTATATCACATAACAAGCTGCGAAAGTGGCGTATATCGTGCGAGCAGGTTTGAGAAACGAGGCGAAGCATAGCAAAGCCGAGTGACTTAAAATACTGGCGTACGAGACATATTCGAGCGAGTTGTGTACGCTATTTCTCCTACGGCCAGAAAAGATACAATTTTTTGCAGATTGTCCTTAATTTTTAGGTAAAAATGACATACTTTCAGTAGTTTTTAGGTTAAAATGACATATTTAGCCCACTATATAACTGTAAATTGTAATTTTTTTCATAATAAACACGTTCGTTATAATAACGACCGGGTGAATGATGGTGGGTGAGGGAAAAAGATTAAAGGTCAAAGGTGTTACTCGCATAAACCCATAATTAAACGCCTATTTTATAAAAGCCGTCAGAACCCAGATTCCAGAATAGCAGAGTCTACAGAAATCGCCCGAAATTGGGAAATTGTAAAATTTCCGTGGAAAATCGGGACATTTCAGGACATCATTTCGTAGCAGGACTAGTAGCTAAAAATCGGTAAAATTCCGAAAAATCGGGACGTATGGCAACCCTATAAGAGATACAAGGTTGGTTAAATTGGGGCAAAGTTGTAGATTCTAATCCTGAAATACATTTTTTTTTAAATTACCCAAGTTGCCTTGGCTTTTGAGATACATAAAAAAAAGAATTTGTGTTTTTAATTTTTTTACTATAGGTTGATTATGTTACTTAAAACAAAACTGGCCTGACATTATTCAGACACTTTAAAGATCTGATTTTAGATTTATTATTTTTTATTTTCTTCTTTTCATTGATATAGCTTGAGTCCACTTTTTTCATAAATAACGGAGCTATGTGAATCTTTTTCGCATATCTCAGTTATTTATGAAAATAAGTGTAGAAAACCTTATATCATTGAGCGGAAGAAGCTCTTCATAATGGTGCCATGGGCCTATAGCCATCCTTGTTATGCACTTAAAATAATAAAGTTAGGACCAAAATCTTGAAATTATGAAAGTAAAAGAAAATATAAAATCAGATTTGAACTGTTCTTTAACAAGTGTCCTAATAATGTCAAAAATAACATAATAATCAACATATAACAATAAAAAAAAACTGAAATCTGTTGTTTGGGCATAACTTGAAAACTAAGGCGGCTATGTTCAATTTCTTTTTTGAATTTAATTCACCGCTAGAATCGCAACTATATCTTTTACAGTTTTCGAAATCCCAACGGTGAGCATCAAAATTGAATAACCCTGTACACAACTTTAATTTAAATATCTAAAAACTAAATGTAAAAAAAATTACTGCACTTCTGAACAAACAGCTCTCTGTAAATTGTAAAAACGTTACTTTAAAAGTTAAAAAATTGAAAGGGAGAGGGACACTTTGTACACTTCACAATATTTTAGTAGTAAAAATTAAATAATCAATGAAAACCTGCAACTATATTCTTTGTTAACAGTTACATACACTGCTATTATACAAAGTGTAAACGAAAATGTCGTACATAGGGAAAAAGTGATGTTAAAAATTACGATGTGTAGCATGTAAAAGATTCCTTGCTAACGTTGTAACTCCTTAGTCTCGGCAAAATTCTAAGTAGAAATTTGACCATATGACCATAGCAGTTGGTCCTAAGGTACCTGGTACTCTGCATGCCTAGCCCTTGTCCATAACAAACAAACAAACAAATATTACAACTGATTGACTATATCTGTAGTCATGTAACAAAGCAACGTTGTTTGATTTATTGTCCGTGCCACAGGGGAAAAAGGGATGCCAGCGGATTCGTGTTATACGTTTGGCAGTACTGAAGAGTATTGTTGGTGGCACTGTTAGTCTATGTCAAATTTGACTTTAGCAGGTTAGGTTTTACGTCAGCCTGGCAAAATAACAAACAAAACCTAACCTGCTAACCTCGAATTTGGCATACATTGAAAGTCCTACCGACAATACAGTTCAGTACTGTTAGACGTATAACACAAATGCGTCCACATCTCTCTTTTCCCTAAGCTTTTCTCTCATTGCATGGACAATAGAACAAACAACGTTGCTATGTTACATGGCCGAGTCGATCCATCGTAATTTTTAACATTGTCTTTTTTTATGTACATTTACGTTTACACATTGTATATTCTTTATGAATATTATCAAAATAATCATTTAAAGATATTAAAAAAAATATATTTCAATGTTATATTTTTGTACAAAGGTTTCCGACAGTTGCGTACTTTGGTACAATGGTGCGGAACTTTGGTACATAAACAAATATAACAAAAAATATGAAATCAGTTAATTATTATTTTAACTTATTAAAAAACAAAACTTTTCGAGCTAGCACAGATTCTAAGGTAACAGACATTGGTCGAGCTGTTCCCTTAATGTGTATAGGAGACGGCATAATAAACTCAACATCAAATCTACTAAGCCGATGTTGTAAATGTTAGGAAAACAAAATTTGACATCGCGTGTTTATCTTAAAAATGTTACTGAATGTTCAGATTCATTTAATATTTTTTCTACTTGACCAGCATATTTGTTGGCTGTTTTAGTTGAAAATTTTACTAGAAGGAAACTGTTCACCCAATTATTCGATTTTGCTGCTTTGAGATCTACAAATAGAATGTCATCATTATTCTCTAATCTTTCGTGCACGATGAGATCCTCTAAACTGAGATCTGTGTCTGAATCATCAAGAATCACACTTTCTTCGGAATCAGAAGTGTTGCTTTTGACAGTTTCTTTTTTCTTTTCCAAAATAAGATTTGTTAAATTTCAATGCTATGAGAATCAGATTATCGAAGATCATTACACAATTTGACTTGAGAACGACAAATATCTGTACACCAGTTATCAGTATACAGTTACAATTTTACGATCGTCAAGGGAAATTATTTGCATTTTTCTTTATTGTACTGTTACCCTGAATACCTGTTGTTGCCATGGCCTCATTTTCAAAAACCCAAACACTTACCTTATAACTTTTTTCCTTTTCATTTTGTAGAACATTAGAATATCAACTGTTTTATAGCCGTCTGTAAACTATAACATAAATAATGGATAAAATATAAGACTAAAACCGTTTTCTGTTTTTTAGTGAATATGTGAGAAGCATTGACAAAATATATTATTACAACTGTACTAAGAAAAACGAATTCATCAAGAAAGGCTTGGGTAAGTTTTTAGTTTTTTCTTTTAAACTTTAAGCTACGTTAGATAGTTAAAAGCATGGAAAAATTGTGACTTTGGAAGGATTCAGTGTTAAACTTCAGATATAATTTATTATTAATGCAATAGCTATTTAATTTGTATATGGTAAATTAGACTACACTTTAAATAAAATTTAAAAACAGCTTTTAGTAGGTTTTGTATACATTTGCAATAATGTCCAAGTATTTTTGCACTTTTTACATGAGCGTCATCTGAAACAGTAAGCTAATATTGCTTAATGCAATTTTTTGTCAACTTCAGCGGAATTCTGTGTAGTTACAAACTAGTGCCAATATATACTTTCTAGTACTATCTTCATATAAAAGGTTCAGCAACTATATATACAGGGTTATTGAATTTCAAGGCTCACTGTTGGTATTTCTGAAACTATAGGAAATACAAAGACATTTAAATTAACTATCCGAAGTAACATAAGAAATTAAAGGGAGATTAATAATACTGGTTGACTTAAATAGAAGAGTGGGAATAAAGGATGAAGGAAAAGGGAAGCGATAAGCAGCCATGAAGAAATTGCTAGAAATAAAAATGGTCAAAGATTAATCGAGTACTGCATGTTGAATAACCTAATAATAACAAACATGTTCTTTGAGCATAAAGAAGAACATAAGTACACAAGATAAGTAATAAGTTGATACGATTCACCTACGCTAATCTCTCTGAGGGCGGGGATAAGGCACCATCATAGAGATGTTAGCGCAGAAGGTGCGTCCCAACGACGCTTAATTTAATTAAACAAAACAAATCACGACCACCCCGTGAATTCATAGCAAACGCCGACAGTCCAAAAGTTTTCAAAACAAAGTCATAAATAGCTCGCCGAGGCCGGCATGTAATAAACATAAACCGACCCGGGGCCAAGGGCCCGCATGTGCGCTATGGCCGAAATTCTTAGAAGACACGAAGCTGGAACTTCACGAGCTTTGAAATATTAAAATTTAAAGCCCGAGAAATAAACAGGACACCCGTCGTTCGGGTTAACAAAGCAAGGGCAGCTTAAAACTCTCCTTTTCACAAGGAAATCAAATCAGAAAAACCAGGCCCTCGCCGACAAGAATTATTCATAAGGAAGCCGATAGAAACGAAAAATTATAAGCAAATAATTTTGTAGATCTTCCGCGAAATCCGGCCGCGTGTCGGAAAATTCCCACAAAGACAGCGTAACAAAGGAGTTCGCCCGACATGGTCGTTAAAGCCAGGTAATAGGATTAAGATGCATCTCAAACGCGAGCCCCGCAGAGAATTCGTCTGTGACCCAGATCGCATCGACAAAACACGAAAATTAATTAGATACATATATCGCGACCGGATAAAAAAAACACCGGCGAAGTAAGAGTAAGGTAGACGAGTTGGGTGTCATAAAAAGCGCCTTCGCGTCAGGAATCCAGTGAGCTACATTAAAAAATCCGGGCGAAAATAAGAGCGCAAAACACGAAATTAATAATAAATTAACAAACAGCCCCAGAAGCAACGAAATTTATCCCACTCTACAAAAACCTACAGCCGGAAGGAAGTAGTGGGAGTACGGACCCCTATAAAAAGAGCTTCCCTGGCTTAAATGGGCATCTTATCGAGCTCTGCTCTTTGATCAAACACTCTCATAGCTTAGGCCCTCCGGCCACTAGAAAGTGCCAAAAATTACCCAACAAAACCTTCTGTTCGAGCTCTGCTCACAGAAGTCAACCTTGCGACTCCTGGTGATTACTCGAGCTCTGTTCGTAACCACTAAAGGGTGTCCGGGTTGCAGCTATCCACGCCGGCCATCCTCGCCGTCAACGCCTGGAAGAGCATCTAGCACCCGCCTCCGCCAAAGCCCGAAGAAGCCGCCTGCGTCACCGCCCAATCCCCGGCCTGTACGTCGCCGTGCACCAGGTCCTGCCGCACCCGAGCATAACGCTTCTCGCGGCCGCCGCTGCATCGCCTGCCCCCACGCCACAAAATTGGTACAGCCAGGATGCAGTTCCAGACACGACGTTGGCCGGAACGCCGCCTACGGCGTCGTCATTCTCTCAGGTACGAGCTAGTCTCCCGCCCCCATCCTCATTAGTTTACTTACAGCCGGCAGGAACTGCTGGAACGCCTATTCGACCCACCGAGTTCCCCACAGGATCCTCTCCTCCACGAAGCTCGGCTGCGCCTCCACTCCCCGGGTGCCCAAGTCGCCGCCCCCGCCGAGACGCCGTCCCCCAGCAGCCCCAGGACACCACAGTCGGGAGACACCCCCACCGGACGCGCCGCCTACGACGCCGTAACCCCTGAAGCTCGCCCGGCGCTTCGCGTAGCCCAGCTCCGAGTCACCTGCCGCCCCCAGCTACTAGGAGTCGCCTTCTTCTTCAGCCCGACGGAGAAGGCTGAGTTCGAGAACTTGTGGGAGGAGCTCAGGTTGGAGGACGACCATCGCCGTCCGCTGCGCGAAGTGCAGCTCGAACCTCGCCGCCCCCGAGACGCCACCGCCCGCTCCACCGACGGACGGGATCCCCGGAGGAACGCCCGCCTACGCCTTCGCTCGCCGTTGCCCCTGGTGCAAGAACCTCGGCGCATACCCCGACGCCGACGTCACTCACGTCATCGCCGCCCCCAGTAGCCCGACGGACTACGCAGACTTCTCCCGCCCCCACGTGTGTACCAGGAGTCAGTGCGGTGTCGTGGACAATAATCGCGCGCGTCGCAAGTGTACCGTTCCCCCCCCCCCCCCAGAACTGTCGCTTCAATCCAGAGACCGTTTCAGTGTATATTTAGATTTACGCTTCACTCGTTTTCGTATGAATGATTGTTGAATGTTTGTATGATTGAGCATTGTATTGGTGCGTCAGTACGTGTGGATTTGTTATTTGTTTCTTTTAATATTTGTTAGTTTATTATTATATGTACTGTGCCCCGCCCGGACAGAATAATATAAATAAAAGAAAACTGGTACTCCGACTCATCCACTATTTCTCTCAGCCAATAGGCGAGCGCTTTCTCCAGCCTCTCCCATCATTGGTCGACCCACTCATCCGCTGAGCTAGACGGGAACGTGTGGCCAATAAGCCACCATCTTAACCCTTGCCACGCCCTCAAGAGCGAGGAGTGTAGCGAAGCGTGTTAATTGGCGCCCAAGACGTGAGGCAAACCTTAGGTGGACACCTACAACAAAGGACCAAGAGTAAAAGGAACATGGAGAATACACCGGAGAGAAGCAGCGAGGAAGTGCCACAAAAAGAGCACCCAAGTGCCAGCCTGCACAGCTCAGAGGCGATAGGAGACAGCGCCCCATTATTCCAATGTGGACAGAGGACGCCTACAAACCAGCGCAGCCCAGTACCGCAGAGGGACCCGCAGGAGGCACAACGAAGTGCCAACATCAACGTTCCCCAACAGGGAGCAGTAACCCCACCTCCATTTCTGGGAATGGATATAAATCCCCAGTGGCGCCCAACAGAACCGACAACCACGTCAACCACCACCAGTCTAGTAACATTAACCAACGAACAATTCCAAAGCATCATAGCGTCGATAACGCTACCCAAGAAGGTGGACCCCCTCCCCACTTTCAAAGGTGAAGAACTGGACGATCCCCAAGAGTTTCTGGACCAATGTACCAGATACAGAGCATAGAGTCAGTGCTCCGCCGCTGAACTCATCAGAACAGCCACCAATGCCTTCCAAGGAAAGGCCAGCCAATGGTGGAGACCCTACGCATCGCTGCCGTTTGCATGGGCCGAATTTGAAGAAAGGTTCCGACGAAAATTCGACAGCCCCGAAATCCGCGCTGGTTGCTGGTTCATGTTTTCCTCGCCTGTCGGGAAGCGGTGTACCATCAATAACTTTTCTTTTAAGTGCATTCGTTATTGTTCCATCACAAATTAGCAAAGTGTCCTTAAAATATTTTTTACAAACTGTTATTTCCTCGCTACCATTGTTAAGTTTATTAATTCTTGTGTTTGTTCTGCGAGATTTATTTTTTGACTTTGTGTAAACTCTTGCCTTTGCACAGACATCGATCTGTCCCATAATGACTGCATTTTTCAATGACCATGAAAAGCTATAAAAAATTTTATTGATCTGAATTTTCCTCTCCATTGGAATCTTTTCGTTACATTTATTCTTACATTGACATATTTTTTGTGGGTCTAATATTTTAGCTGGTACAATTTTGCCTTTAGCAGTAACGTATTCTTTCCCTTTCATTCTTTTGGATTTCCTAATATTTTTTTTTGTGTTTCTCAGGGCTGGATTGTCGTTTTCTTGAACTAACAGCATTTGTTTCAAGATTAGTAGCATCGAAATGATTATTTGCTTCTGAACCTCCGTCACCGGAATGCGCATTATCTACCAAAGAAAAAAAATGTGCAAGACTTGCCTAACCCACAAAAATGCTTAAAAGCAAAACTGCTTAACCCTCATATTGATATTGAGAACCTGTTTGCGTATAAAGTGAAAAACTCAGTTTAAAAATAATATTATGATATAAAACCTTACCCATTGGAGACCCACTTGACAATGCTGGATCGTAATCAGGGTCATTAGATCTTCCAGAAACACTAAAATCATCTCCACTGTTGTCTTCACTTGACGCCATTTTTTTGTGGTTTAGGCAAGTATAGCACAATTAAACGCATTAAACTTTAGTACGCCATACCTGCTCCTAGATGTCCCCAAGTTACTATACATCGTAAGCTTAGGCAACTTTGGTTATAAGCAATTAGCACTTTGTCAAATATGTTTAGGCACAAAACGCGTTTTTTTTTAATTTGTGGTTTAGGCACCTGTTCCACTGAGGTCTTCAAATAGGGTTGTAGACAAACTATTTCCCTGTCTTACTTCTACATTTATGTTGATATATTCTGTGTCCCCGTTTTTTGTTGTTACTTTTGCCATTGACTTTTCCATTGTGATTTTAGTTAACCTAATTAGTTTTGCTGGTATGTCCATATTTTCCATTTCCGTTATAAGTTGGTATCAGTCTACACTATTGAATGCGTGTCTGAAATCTATAAAGACCATGTGCAGTTCAATGTCGTATTCGTATTCTTTCTCTATAATTTGTGTCAGCATATGAATTGCGTCGATCGTTGATTTCCCTTTTCTGTATCCTTGTTGATATTGTCTTAGTCCCTTCTCTGAGTATTTAGTCAGTCTGTTTTTTACTATTGTTGTTAGTATTTTGTGTGTTGTGCTTAGCAGCATAATGGGTCGGTAGTTATTGCATTTTGTGGGGTCTCCTTTTTTGAAGATTCTTATTATTAAACCATTTCTCCAGTCTGTCGGTAGCCTCTCTTCTCTCCATATATCTGTTGTTAATTTATATATATATATCCTCTTTTTTAGCACTTCTCCGCCCCTTTTAATTAGTTCATAATTGATTTCGTCTGGCCCTGCTGCTTTATTTAATTTTAGTTGTTTTACTACGTCTATAAACTCTTCGTATGTCGGTACTTCTTCCTCGGTGTCTCTATCGTCACTTATCTCTTCATATTCTTTTGTTTCCATAGTACTATTGTATAACTTTGAGAAGTATTTCTTCCAATCGCTTTTCTCGATTTTGGGTGTGGTTCTTTTTTTACTAAGCTGTTCTTTAACCTGTTGAAAGAGTTTGCTGTTGTTCTTATTATTTTCTTCCAACGTCTGCATCTGTTCGTCAATCCAGGCTGATTTTTTCTTAGTAAAGATGTAAAGATACCGATTTAAATTTTAGTATACTTACTTACTATTATGTACTGCACCATGAAAAAATGTTTGACACACTAGACCTTACTGTAAGAGGCACTTTACTTCTATCTAAACTCTTCCTTCTTGGAGATCATTCAAATGACGGGACATGTCTTCAAATAACTGATTTTCGACGTTCGATGACAGCGAATAATGTGACAGTTAATTTAAATCCACAGGTTAGTAAAGCATTATTCTAAAAGTTGAGTTTAGATTGGAAGAAAATAGGTGTACCCGATTTTTTTGGCGACAACCGTACCTATCGTATTCACTTTTATTGAATACATGGATTCAAATACTCAGTACGCAAATACATTTTGGAGTCCTGTATTTGATCCTTTTTTCAGTACTGTCTTCAGTATTCGTATTCAAATACTGTTTTCCAGTATTTGACCCAAGTCTGTCCTTAGGGCTTTCAAATCCCAATTGTGAGCCTTGAAATTGAACAATCCTGTAGAGTGTGCTCAGACAGAAAAGTTCAACGTGTAATAGATATGAGATTTGATTAAAAATATATACAAAAAAAGCTACTGATTTGATCCACATTTAACCACACTGGACCTTTTTCTTCATTATCACTACAGAGTGAAAAAACTGAAAGTAATATAATTTGGTTATTATCAACGATAGTGCAAAGTGGTTTTTGACATTATTAAGGCAATTTTTGTACAAATATAGAAATGGTATCTAGAATAATAATGTTTTCAAGTTTAATCGTGTGGATGACAGGCCACTACACTTTTGTTAGGGTTTACTTCTTTTATATAGCATGTAATATGTAGGTTAAGGTGGCTAGGCCATGTGATAAAGATGCCCGACAGCAGACTCGTTAGGAATATACTTAAAGCAGGTGAAGGAGGGAAGAAACGGAAAGGAAGACCAAAAAGGAAATGGTTGGCAGCAGTGGGAGAAGACCTGTTATCAGTGGGAGTGGAAGATTGGCAAGAGAAGGCAAAGGACAGACTAAAGTGGAAAAGAATAATAAAAACTTTTGAAGCCATGGTTCTACAAGACCTGTAGAGCTGTATTATATATATATATATATATATATATATATATATATATATATATATATAGCGTGAATCATACTGGAAATCGAGAAGGCTTTACTTGGTGTACGGTGTCCCCGACACTAGTAACATGAAGTTTAAAGCCGAGGTTAATGTAAATATGTATCTTAATCTAATCGAAGCAGTTTTGGGGCACTGTCTTTGATAATTACCTAATTATGTTAAAAAAATAAGAACTGAACATTTCAGGTATTTTCACCCTGTAGTGAATTAAAATCAAAAACTCTAAGCATTGGTTGCCGATCTTACACGTAGGATACTGAATATATTGTTTAATTCAACCGAATCATTATCTTGTACCATGTACCCATGTTAAAAGCTATGCCAAGGTAACTTTTTGTTCATAATAGTGGAGAGAGCACAAACGTTTTGACACCGACCACGATAATGACATGGACCTAGGGTTGCCAGATGGCCGAAAAGTCCTGGAATTTGACTGGCTTCTTCAGGAATTTAAGTCTTCTATCCCGAAAATGCATAGTTATACCAAAGTCCTAGAATTCGTCAATCCGAAGAAAATAATTTCTTTTAAATAGAATGCTTTGGATCTGAGAAGGTTGGAATAGTTATTTTCAATGATCACTTCAAGTGTGGCATGTCTGAAAATTGTGGTGGAAACTATATCTTGCCGTTCGAAACTAAAACATTTCATGAGGATTACCTGAAATGAGCTCTAAAAACATCAAAGGAAGTGTCCTTTTTCAACAGGATGTGACTGCTTATCCTGCGATAAAATTATTTAAAAAATTACTTATCAGTATAACAATATTGAATTGCCTTCATGCAGCTGTCATCTAGTCATACAAAGTTTTTAAAATACGATGAAACAGCATTTGAAGGGCAGTACACTCCAATTCTGGTGTAAATTGCAGCAAATTTAGGAGTCGTTTAAATTGGTTTGGTAACTGGTAATCGTTCAAACAAAAAGGAATAACTTTTCTTATAAGTAGAAAGAGTATTCATCTTATAATTAAGGTGCTACTGATGTAATTTCGTTTTATTATTTTTGTTTGTTAATAAAGTTGAATTATTAAACAAATTTTATTAGCGCAATGGCGCTATTTGGAAAGAGAAAATAACTTGAGTTGGACGTCCAAACATACTGTAGTTGTTGATGCTTATACGTGCTGATGTATCATCATGCAGTAAAATCATACTTACTTATTTACACTTTACCTTTATCAACTCTAGTTTCTGTTACTAAGGTTTCACATTCTTTTTTTAGAATGTCTTTGAAGTTTAAGCTAATTAAATTCCATTTAACAAAGTCACATTTACTGTATTTTCATTTCACATTGTTAATACATTAGGTGCTAGTTACAGGCAGTAGAAAGCTAGTTTATTAAGCATTTTTACATAACATATGAATAGTGCTAGATAGCTGTACCTTTTTCTTAATTTTAAAATTATTTTGCAGCATCTTTTTTAATGTTTTATTTTTTCCTTCTCTCCGTGTATCTTAGTAATATCTCGAAATACAAATCTTAAAATGAAAAACTATATTGAATTTTATTTTTTCTCCTAGATCTACATCGAGCAAAAAATGCTTTTATGGAAAAATTTCCTGCTGACGTAACTACGGCAGAAAAAAAAACTGATGGCGATCCCAATATTATCGATAACCCTATGTTCAATCCAGAAAAGGAGACGAATTTTGCAGCAATTTTATTTGGAGCGCACAAGGTGCACAAGAGATCTCCTAGACCTAGAAAATCTAGCGGAAGTAGCAGAAAATCTGCAACGGGTTCTAGTAGTAAGTATACTAAGTATAATTCTTTAGGTTCAGTAAATCACAAAGTAAATGTATATGTAGTTTTTTATAATACTATCAAAATTTGCTGTTCTAAATCATATAAATAAAATTACATGTAAAACGCTGTTTTATAATAGTATGTTACGATACGGGTTTTATAAGAAGCATTTTGTAGCACTCACGGGTTTAGGGTACGACGAGCGAAGCGAGGAGTGCCCTAAAGGCGTAAGTGCTACAAAATCTCTTATAAATGAGGTATCTTACAGTATTTTATCTACTTTGCCATTTTTTTAAACAAAAAAATAAATTTCAAATTCTAGGGAATTTTACGGCAGTTGGCAACATTTATGCGGTGCAGTAAAGGCTGCTATTGACAGTTTGATATGTATACGGAGCAAAGTACCTATGGTTGCCAACATTAAAAAAATTTATTACTCTGTTTTTAGTATTTTTATTATGGCATTTCTTTTTGTCTATTACGATACGCAAACGAGTATCGTAATAGCCTCAATATGAGCGCAAAGTAGATACATGTAATTTATTGACAAGTTACTGAAACTGATTAAGTCCGAAGGTGGTGTGCATAAGTATATTCTTGTTAATTCGAACTAATTAAAACCAAGGTAATCCGTATTATCAAAAAACCGTGCTTACTGGAAATAACCAAAATCGTCTTAAAAAATGCTTTGGTTATACTATTTCAAATACAAAATAAAATGTTATTCTAAAATACACATTATTACACAAGGTGACTCATAATGAGTTTAACAAACTTTCGGTATATTTTTGGAGATGTCATTATAAGTGAAAAATGCTGTATAAACCTAGGTCCTATTTCACATCTTTACAGAACTACAACAGATCAAAGTTTTAAAGGTGTAGTAGTAAATCCATATATCTAGTTACCATTAAAAATGCAAAATTCTAGTATGATAGTGCCCCAGCCTACTATGGACGACGAGTAACCGAATGGCTAAGCGTGCATTATCCCAACAGATGGATTGATCGTTTTGATCTCATGGCTTGGCCTCCGAGGTCCTCTGATCTAAATCCTTTAAATTTTTACCTTTGGGGTCAACTAAAACAGCTAATCTACAGTTTATTGAAATAAATACTAGTGAACAGTAGGTTCTGTTTATGATATGATGATTCGCAAGGTGTTGTGCAATTATTCAGGCTCAAAGGCCACATTTGGAGCACTTGTTATAAATTGTACACTCTCTTTTGTATTTACACTAAATGTTAATTATAAGTTTCTAGCATGTTTTGCTTTTTAATGTAACTAGATGTTAAGCTTACTTATTTGCTATTACACTAATCAAATTTTGATCTGTTGTAATTCTGTGGCTAATTGGAATATGACGTATGTTCACATGACGTTCAAATGACTTCTACAACAAGCTTTCAAACTTTGTTACACTCATGAATCACCCTGTATATTAAATCTGTAATTTTGCTTTGTTTTAGCCTTTTCGTTAACCATGTCCAGCAGCATCATTCTTGGTGTTTATAATAATTGACTGCCCGTACATTAAATCAATCCCTCGATTAGTAATGTAGATACAGTGCCTGCCAATTTTTATGTGTTTCTTCTTAATATCAGAAATAATGAATGTTCACACCCCATATTTTAGTTGCTTTCCACTAACACAATACTTTTTAATGGTTTCACAATTTGCACTTTTACACTCTGGGTTAACGTAGTATATTTTTGCTTCGAAATCATTTTTGCAACTGCAGCGCCCTCTTGCAATATACATATGTAAGTAATATGTAAGTAAGGATGACGGACGCAATGAATAGGAAAACAATTGGTCGCGAAATGAGGGAAAATAAGAAAAGGAGGAATAAGAAAAAAGCCAAAAAAAAATATGCAAGGATAGGGTCGTGGAATGTAAATTCCATGTTGCAAATGGGGAAAATGGAAGAGATAGCGGGACAGATACAAGATTAAGATACTAGTACTACAAGAAATAAGGTGGAGAGGTGAAGGCAGAATTGACAAAGACAAATACACCCTCCTTTACTCTAGAGAGGAAGAACAAGACAGCAATGGAGCAACGTTCATGATACAGAATAATATAAAGAAAGACCTGGAATTCAAAGCTATAAATGGCAGAATTTCATACTTGCGAATACAAAATAACTGGGCAAATGTCTCATTAATAAATGTCTATGCGCCGACGGAGGAATCATCTGATGAGGGAAAGCAAGAATTTTATAATAAGTTAGAAGAAACATGAAAGAATTCCAAAACATGATATGATCATGATTTTAGACGATTTCAACGCGAAGATTGCTGGGAAACACAATACATAACAAAACAAGTAACAACGGGATACGCCTTGATAACCTACCAACAGAGTTCAACATGTTCATAGTCAGTACAAAATTTAAGCACAGAGAAGAACATAAGATCACTTGGCTAATACCGGAAAGAAATACAGGATGAAATCGATCACATAATAACAAAAAACGAAAAAAAATTGTTAAAGATGCAACATCGTTTAGAGGAGCAAACTGTGACACTGATCACATATTACTTATAGTTAATTTAAACCTAGACACAAGGAGGGCTGAACAGAGAGTTATAGCAAGAAGAAAGTGGAATGTAAATAACCTGAAGATAACAGGAAAACAACAGGATTACGAACAAAGAGTAACCAAATCCATTAACCAAAAACCTGAAACCTCAAAATGTAAATAAAGAATGGAAGCAAATTGGAAATAGCACAACTGAGGCAGCAGAAGGAACAATAGGTGTAAAGAGATATAAAAAAACAAAGAGAATGATTGAATGATGAGTGTAAAGTTACCATCAAAAAGAAAACAAAAGCAAGACTAACTTTGCTCCCATCGGGTAGAGACGAAGATAGATATAAATATAAAACATGCCGGAAAGAAAGTACAAAAATACCTAAACGCAAAAAGATCCAATGGGTTGAAGAGGCTATGGACAATATAGAAAAAAACAGAAGAGATAATATAAAGCTATTTAGATGCTTAGGGAAGCAAAAGCGAAAACGAAAAACTATGGCCAAGAGCGTGAGTGGGAGAGACTATGGAAACCTGTTAAAAGAGCATAGTCATAATGAGATGGCAATGATAGCTGGTAGAGAGGATATAAACGGAGAAGGTATACCAACAAGGGAAGAAGATGACGAAGCTATTAGGAAATTAAAAGACAATCAGGCTGCAGGACTGGATGAGATAAGTGGAGAACTGATAAAAAAGGAGGGAATGAGTTAAAAGAGAGAATATAGAACCTGATAAAATCAATCTGGACAAGAGAAAAAATGCCAAATATTGGAGGAATGGCTTAGTCGTACTGATTCATAAAAAAGGAAACCCATTGTTATGCTCTAACTATCGTGGGATAACATTGCTTAACACCGCATAAAAAATATTAACATCCACTTTATACGTATGAGCGGTTAGAGTAACACCGAAAGAGCGAAATGAGAGACTACCAACATGGCGAATCGACTGTAGATGCTATACATTTAGTAAGTCAAATAATAGAAAAATGTTATAAACATAATATAGAAATACAAATGCTTTTTATCGACTTTAAAAATGCATTCGATTGTATTAACCGTTCAAAACTATATGACGACCTAGTAACATTAAACATACCGGCAAAAATGAGATGATTTATAAAAATGACAACGGAGAATTCAAAAGTGACAGTACGAACAGAAGAAGGTATAACAGAGTTATTCACAACGAATAGCGGAGTACGGCAGGGTGATGCACTGTCAACCAGCTTATTCAACATCTCACTGGAGGCTATAATGCGAAAAGTGGACATTGAAGGGACAATAATAAATAAATTAACACAAATTGTAGCATATGTGGATGACATTGTCGTCATATCAAGAGATGCGCGAGTACTAAATAATATATTAAGCATTTCAGTTTATTGTTCCAAACACAAAAGTTAATAATAGTATATTATTTTATGAGCGATGCCATAACTGAATATAATACTACTTACTTAATGTTAACGCCTGCGGTACCGTTCGGTGCAGGCTTATTGGGCTAGACTGCCCTGTGCTCTGTTCTCCATATTTATTTCTATCCTCGTCTGATTCCTGCTAAATGGATTACTTTGCGCGAGTTTACCCCTTTGTTTTGTACTGCTTCTCTTACTTCTTCTTGCTATTCTTTTCTGTCTTCCTATTCTTCTTTTTTCTATGTATGGTCTTTTCTGTAGCTTTTAATTGTCCATCCTTATTACGTATTTCAACCATCTGAGTTGGTTTTGTTCCATTCTATATTTTATCTGTTTTACTTTGAGGTGTGGTCTGTATATTTCGTTCGTAATCTTGTCCAACCTAGTCTTACTTTCTATTTTTCTCAGAAATCGCATCGCCACTCTTGTTATCCTGCTTTGACATTTGTTGTTGTTCACGACTCACTCGAATAAATTAGTACCGGCACTGCAACTTTTGTGTAAACTTCCAGTTTTGTCTGTTTTGGAATCTCTTTCTTTTCTAGGAATGGTTTTCTTATCATGCTGTATAACCGTTCTATTGCTCCTTTTTTTGATGCCAAATTAGGTTTTCTTTAAATAATTTTTTGTTCAACAAGTCCAAAAACTTAATGTAGCACTCCTCAGTTATAGCGTTGGCCTTTGAGTCCCAATACACTGCTGCCATGTCAGTTTCTAGTCGAAGTAATCGTCTTTGTCCTTGGAGGTAGAGAATCTGTGTTTCTATTGTTTAGATTGTTCTTTCATTTGAAGTGTAGCGATGAACTCATGTCTCATTTGTAGTTATAAATCTCAGTATAAAATTTCTTGGGTTTATCGAAAGCCCGTCCAATACTCACTTGTTACCGTCAAAAAGCGACTTTATAACACGATCAGGAAATTTTCACGGATACGCCGCCCTAACCCCATTATGATGGTTTGTAACAAAAGGTCCCGGCTTTAAGATGCTCAGCAAGAAGGGCGGGTTCTTGATGACCTTCGAATTACGGCTGTGATCTGGTAAACTAGCTAAAAGATGTTAAATATTGAAGCGCCACCACTTTCTGACTAAATCGGGGAAAATCAGCAATACAAGTGAACTCAGTCTGAAAGTGGAAGTGATTCACCTTTCTACTTCTGGCTTGGTACAGCTTGAGGCGGCGACTGCAACAGATGAGTTGAACTTACCTGTAGTTGCATTATCTTACAATCGTCTGAATTCCTATACATCGAAATAAAATATGCACGCAAACATCAATGGAAAACATAAGTAATTAACAATAAATTCTATTGAGTTAGTAAAATATATAAAAGTGACAATGGTCAATACAAGAATTACTCGTTAGCGTTAAAAATATATGCTAGAGAGGTTAGTCAGGTTAAATGTGCGACGTTTAAACTAAACACGGCGGTAAAATAACAACAAACAACATACAACGCAAAACGACATAGACATTAAAACTTGACGGTAAATGCTAACAATTAACTTCAAAGCGGTAGTTTCTGTTCAACATCTTACAGTTTAAACAAACAATGGCACGGTAGCCAAGACAACACTTCGAAATCACTTCACTGTAAATTTCTATGCGTCACAAGTACTATTAGCTAGCAAATACCTGTTGTAGGAATTCAGATGCTCTATATTGATGTCGAACTCCAGCTGCAGGTCGCACCTCAGCTATTGCCACGAGATATGGAAAGGAACTACTAGAAACCACATGGGGGGCGATATTCGAACGGGTGTAAGCAGCATTGCATCCCCAAGACGAGGGTAACTTGAATGAAGCCCGTACAAGAAGCAGATGCGGTACGGTATTAGGGTTTAACACAATGACGAAGTTTTTCTCTTAGATCTGTTGTGACAGCGTTATCGGAGATGCTTAGCTCCACGGCACAGAAAACTTGGCTAAACGTCCACCAAGTGACCACTATTACACTGGGCTCGACGACAGCAACAATGTAGTTTCACAAATTTCGACATTTCACTTTTTAAAGCGGCACGCGACCGATGAAGTCGGGCGCCGCGGACACAACGACAACCCTTCTAAACAATCTTAAGGGCTGTTGCTGAATGATGCTTTGGCCTAAGATGCCAAAGCAGAATGAAAAGGTGCACGCGCAACTTAAGCTTGTTTTTTGTTCAACTTAAAGACTGCGCGGAAAAATTTCAGCATGATGAAACATTGATGCAGCAGTCTGCTGAAGACTTCAGGGTATAATTAAAAACTCGATAAGGCAGATTGCATTACCCAGGCAGGAACAAAGCTTAATTTAGAGCAAGCGTACGGGGAATTGAATCGAAGATCCTAAAATAAACTGCGAAAGGCTAGTATTTAAAACGAACGGAATAAAGTATCGAACAGAATAAAATTTTGGGCTACACCACTAAACTATGAACTTGAGCTTAAATTATGCGGGAAAAATAGTGGAATCTGAGCTAGAAATGCAGAAAAGTACTAATTCCGAAAATTGTCCTCACACACTGCTTCAGTTATCTCACACACCTTCGCTTACTAGTCTACAAAAATTTTAGCATAGACTATCATTGTTTTCAACCATCGTTGCCATTGTTGAACACCCACTGCGCATGTTGTCTTCCATCATTTCGATGCCTTGTTTTAAAGGCACTGTGTTTTGTAACTATCTAGTTTCAAGGTGCAGATTCACACAAAGTGTTGACCCTGTCTATAGATTGTTTTAGTCTTTACAACATTTTGTTAAAGATAACAGTCTGGAGCACCTAAATGATGCTACATTGTTTAGAAACAGCTTGTATAATATATGGCATCCAGGTAAAAAGGTATAAATATATAGTGCAATACGCAGAAGACACCATTTGGTATTTAGCAGTTTACCTACTTTTATGATTTATGATGTTTGTATTACGTTGCTAAGAAAATCCTCATTTTATAGTAATTTTGAATGTAAATTAGAAAGCTGTGATGGTGCTGTAGTTTAGAAGTTTTAGTTATTTTACACAAGTAAATAATATTTTTTTATTAACTACTCCTTCCAAGATACATTTGCAAAATTGGTTATGTTGAACTGTACTATGATTGAAGGATATGGTTTCTAGTTTATCCTTCCCGTTATTTTTCGTATTAAAGCAAGTAGAATAGAGCTACCTTGATCGTGATATCAAATTAATTGGGTCAATTAAAACCGCGAATTAAATCCGCGATTTGATTTAATTCCACGAATTAAACCGCGGATTGATCTAATTAATTTTCGCGGATTGATCCAATTAATCACATATTAAGTTTGATATGTAATTTACATATGTGCTACTGATTAAATTACGCGGCGGCCATTTTTAATTTGCTTCCGGAGTTACGCGGCGGCCATTTTCACTTTTCGCGCGAAAATTTGATTTTGAAATTTTTCAGATTTTTTTCCAAGTTTTATTTTTTGAATTTAAACTTCCCGGGTGTCGGCCATCTTGGTTTTCTGCGTGCGCACTTCTCGCGGCTGCCCTTTTAATTTCAATTTTCACGCTAATATTTGAATTTGAAATTTTCCCTTTTTTGAATTTAAACTTCCCGGGTGTCGGCCATCGTTGTTTTCTGCGTACGCACTTCTCGAAGCTGTCGTTTTAATTTCAATTTTCGCGCAAATATTTGAATTTCAAATTGGTAGATCTGTCTCTCTGGTACTCATGGGGCGTTGGTTATCTCTCTTGCATTCACAGGATGGATGTTTAATTTAAAAAATTTCTGGTGGACTCGGATTTGAACGCTTTACGTCCGTGTTCCACAAATTATCTGCAACCGTTAGCGGCTCGAGACCACGGCGGCGCTGCAAATTTTAATGTGGTTATCGGAAAGATACTTTCCCTGATCTGACGTCACGAGCCCAGCTTTTAAAACAAACTATTTTTTCAAAAATATCAATTATAAGAATGGAATTGTGTAGCCTATTGTGTTAAAAGATTGATACAATTTTTCAAAAATTGACTTTGTAATTGGTTTTGCTAGAAATAATTCGTCTATTTTTATAATTTGAGCGACGCGCTATCGAGATTCTCATTATCCCACCCTACTATATAGGTGGAAATTTCCGCTCGACCGTCGAAAATTTGAAAGCTATATGAATAGAAATAATTACTTTATTTTTATAATTTTCCCGAACAGATCGGATGCTATCTCACACAATCTTCATTGGTTTTCTATAGCTTTCTCTTTTTCACTCGTAGTACGGTGCTAGAGCATGCTTAAATTTATGTTGCTATGCGTAATTACAAAAGACGTTATAGAACCAGGCAGACTTTCTATTTAGTCATCGGTTGTGTGTCATCCGCTACGAACTTTACCAACGCTGCAGTTCTCGGCCACAATTATATATACCAGCAATAAGATAACATGAACAAGAAGATAACACGTATTACCTGAGTAAGAAAGAGATAAACATAGTAGCAAATATTCGAGAAGGCTTGACTCTTAATTTTAATTATGACATTTGTCAACTAAACATGCCTACTAATATAATTTTTTGTATGGCTATCTCTTTCTTACTCAAGCGTTGTATTTGCTTGTTCATGTTATCTCATTGCTGTTATAGATAATTATGGCCCAACAGTATATCCAAACGTACACTTTTTCTCAATTTTTTTTGAGAACTCATGCTAGCTCAGTTTCAAATTCTCTACAAAAACAGTATTTTTATTCAACTCTCATTGAAAAAATCGCAATTTTGTTGAAAAAATGTTCTGTCACCATCATTTGAACAAAATTTCAGTTACGTAGGCTCGTTGTTCATTTTTATTACGAGGTTCTTATACTTTTAATGGAAATATATCTATGTTGATCACAAATTAACATAAAATTGAATAAAAACAAGCAATTTCGTTGAAAAAATGTTTTGACACCATCATTTCACTTAAAATTTTACAAAACTGACATCATGTCACTTGAAATTATACAAAAAACGACATTTTTACTCAACACACGACTAAAATTGAACAAAAATCACGCAATTACACATCATGTCACATAAATTTTTACAAAAATCGACATCATGTCACATAAATTATACAAAAACTGACATCATGTCACTTGAAATTATACAAAAAACGACATTTTTACTCAACACACGACGAAAATTGAACAAAAATCACGCAATTACACATCATGCCACATAAATTTTTACAAAAATCGACATCATGTCACATAAATTATACAAAAACTGACATTATGTCACTTGAAATTATACAAAAAACGACATTTTTACTCAACACACGACGAAAATTGAACAAAAATCACGCAATTACACATCATCTCACATAAATTTTTACAAAAATCGACATCATGTTACATAAACTATGAATAATTTTGCAAATGTTTTACACTTTTTTATAAAATGCATCGCTCAAAATTAAAAGAAATCGCAATTTCGTTGAAAAAATCTTCTACCACAATCATTTCGATAAACAAAATTCAAAAATTCTTGTACTTTTGATGAAAATATATGTATGTTGACCACAAATTAACATAATTTTGAATAAAAACGCGCAATTTCGTTGAAAAAAATGTTCTGACACCATCATTTCACTTAAAATTTTACAAAAACTGACATCATGTCACTTGAAATTATACAAAAAACGACATTTGTATTCAATAAGCGATAAAAAATACGCCATCCCACATTATTTTACTTAAAAAATTATCACAATTCGTTTTATAAATCGTTTTGTAATACAAAAAATGTAAAAACAGTTTTAGAGTTATTTCTAAGCATAATTTTGCAAATGCTTTACACTTTTTTATAAAATGTATCGCTCAAAATTAAAAGAAATCACAATTTTTTAAATTATATCACACCATTATAAAATCGTAGATTGATTTTTTGAAATTTTACACTTTGTAACTGTAAAATAACTTCAAATACTAATATTTTAGCTTTAGATTTTGTAATTATTGCAGATTCGTGAAAAAACAAAAGCAGAGTAGAAATAAAAAACACAAAAACCTTGTAATAAACAAATATATTGTTCTTATTTCGTATAATACTTAATAATATAAAAATAAATGTACAGCTAAATGTCTTATTTTCTAAAAATCCGCTAGCAATTTACAAAACTGTAGTTTGAGGTGTACAACATTTCAAATTAAAAAGGCTGCAAATAATAAAATCAGAATTCGTTTACAAGGGATCGTAGAACAAATTTCATTGTGGCATTTTAAAGTTTAAGATGCTCCCAATCTAGAATTTCCTTCGTTTTTGATGTTGATGACATCTGCCTTAGAGTCGTTTTTCTAACGGCCCTTTTTTGGAGGCGTTTCCTTATCGGCGTTCTTCTGACTGAACCTTTTTGATGTGGGCTTGGATGAGTAGCTGGTGTTTTTAATTTATATTCTAAATCGGACTCGCAGTTATCAGTTTCCATTTCGGTTTTTCCTGTAGTAACAGTCGGGGCTGGCACTTTTTGCTGCTTAGGTTTAGGCAGCAGCGCATGAGCAACGTTAAGGTCTTTGATGTAATCAGCAAACTGTAGGCGTCCGGGTGGATTAATAGTTTTTCGAGGCCTCAGAGTGTCATGAACTAAATCGACTATGTTAGACTCCGGTAAAATTTTACCCTTTATAGTAACGGTACCCTTGTGATCCCCGCTCACATCGTTTGAGGCACTAAAAATGCGTAGGAAAACTTCAGCTTTTTTCTTAAAAGTTTTGGGAAGTGTAGATAAAAAAGGCCTTTGATAGGCTGTTACTGCTTGTTTCAATAGGTATTTTGATTGGCTGCCGTGCCTGGTCTGTGAAATGAAGGTATCTTTGTAACACTTGGTTGTACTGTCCCCATTTATCGTGATCAGTTAATTTGGACTTTAAAACTTTTTGCATTTCGTCATCAAGCTGAGATAATATATTTTTCTCCGCATTATCGCCAGACTTAAGGCGTTGGACAAATTCCGGCGATACAACCAACATCTTCCGCACTTGATCCATTTTATTCGAAAAAGAAGCTCAGCCGTTTGTTCTGGTAGAGCCGTCGTGAATAAACTAACTTAAAATCAAGACTTTCATAATAAATATATATAAAAAAATATTGCAGGTACGGGAATATGAACCCGCATTCTCTCTCGAGATCAGAGGTTAAATCTGACGCCTTAACCATTCGGGCAACCTGTCCCCCTGTATAACCGAGCGCTCTCTGCATAATTAAGAAACAAAACATATAGTTTAAAAGACTTCTATTTGCAATTTCATACAATATTTCATATAAGTTAAGTCATATACAAATTTCTAGATCGGGTTTGATATATATTTATCGAAGGAGTTGCCCCTCATCTGACGTTTTATTATTATTTATAGTGATTCGTCATCGCTGGATTTTACAAGAAACAAACTGCTATAGCAGACAGTCATCAACATCACAAACGAAGGGAATTCTAGATTGGGAGCATCTTAAACTTTAAAATGCCACAATGAAATTTGTTCTACGATCCCTTGTAAACGAATTCTGATTTTATTACTTGCAGCCTTTTTAATTTGAAATGTTGTACACCTCAAACTACAGTTTTGTAAATTGCTAGCGGATTTTTAGAAAATAAGACATTGAGCTGTACAATTATTTTTCTATTATTAAGTATTATACGAAATAAGAACAATATATTTGTTTATTACAAGGTTTTTGTTTTAAAGTCCAAATTAACTGATCACGATAAATGGGGACAGTACAACCAAGTGTTACAAAGATACCTTCATTTCACAAACCAGGCACGGCAGCCAATCAAAATACCTATTGAAACAAGCAGTAACAGCCTATCAAAGGCCTTTTTTATCTACACTTCTTAAAACTTTTAAGAAAAAAGCTGAAGTTTTCCTACGCATTTTGAGTGCCTCAAACGATGTGAGCTGGGATCACAAGGGTACCGTTACTATAAAGGGTAAAATTTTACCGGTGTCTAACATAGTCCATTTAGTTCATGACACTCTGAGGCCTCGAAAAACTATTAATCCACCCGGACGCCTACAGTTTGCTGATTACATCAAAGACCTTAACGTTGCTCATGCGCTGCTGCCTAAACCTAAGCATCAAAAGTGCCAGCCCCGACTGTTACTACAGGAAAAACCGAAATGGAAACTGATAACTGCGAGTCCGATTTAGAATATAAATTAAAAACACCAGCTACTCATCCAAGTCCACATCAGAAAGGTTCAGTCAGAAGAACGCCGATAAGGAAACGCCTCCAAAAAAGGGCCGTTAGAAAAACGACTCTAAGGCAGATGCCATCAACATCAAAAACGAAGGGAATTCTAGATTGGGAGCATCTTAAACTTTAAAATGCCACAATGAAATTTGTTCTACGATTCCTTGTAAACGAATTCTGATTTTATTATTTGCAGCCTTTTTAATTTGAAATGTTGTACACCTCAAACTACAGTTTTGTAAATTGCTAGCGGATTTTTAGAAAATAAGACATTCAGCTGTACATTTATTTTTATAATATTAAGTATTATACGAAATAAGAACAATATATTTGTTTATTACAAGGTTTTTGTGTTTTTTATTTCTACTCTGCTTTTGTTTTTTTCACGAATCTGCAATAATTACAAAATCTAAAGCTAAAATATTAGTATTTGAAGTTATTTTACAGTTACAAAGTGTATAATTTCAAAAAATCAATCTCCGATTTCATAATGGTGTGATATAATTTAAAAAATTGTGATTTCTTTTAATTTTGAGCGATAAATTTTATAAAAAAGTGTAAAACATTTGCAAAATTATGCTTAGAAATAACTCTAACACTGTTTTTACCTCATTTTTGTTTTACAAAACGATTTATAAAACGAATTGTGATAATTTTTTAAGTGCAATAATGTGGCATGGCGTATTTTTTATCGCTTATTGAATAAAAATGTCGTTTTTTGTATAATTTCAAGTGAGATGATGCCAGTTTCTGTAAAATTTTAAGTGAAATGATGGTGTCAGAACATTTTTTTCAACGAAATTGCGCGTTTTTATTCAAAATTATGTTAATTTGTGGTCAACATACACATATTTCCATCAAAAGTACAAGAATTTTTGAATTTTGTTTAACGAAATGATTGTGGTAGAAGATTTTTTCAACGAAATTGCGATTTCTTTTAATTTTGAGCGATGCATTTTATAAAAAAGTGTAAAACATTTGCAAAATTATTCATAGTTTATGTAACATGATGTCGATTTTTGTAAAAATTTATGTGAGATGATGTGTAATTGCGTGATTTTTGTTCAATTTTCGTCGTGTGTTGAGTAAAAATGTCTTTTTTGTATAATTTCAAGTGACATGATGTCAGTTTTTGTATAATTTATGTGACATGATGTCGATTTTTGTAAACATTTATGTGACATGATGGGTAATTGTGTGATTTTTGTTCAATTTTCGTCGTGTGTTGAGTAAAAATGTCGTTTTTTGTATAATTTCAAGTGACATGATGTCAGTTTTGTAAAATTTTAAGTGAAATGATGGTGTCAGAACATTTTTTCAACGAAATTGCTGGTTTTTATTCAATTTTATGTTAATTTGTGGTCAACATACATATATTTTCATCAAAAGTATAAGAACTTCGTAATAAATTTGAACAACGAGCCTACGTAACTGAAATTTTGTTCAAATGTTGGTGACAGAACATCTTTTCAACAAAATTGCGATTTTTTCAATGAGAGTTGAATAAAAATACTGTTTTTGTAGAGAATTTGAAACTGAGCTAGCATGAGTTCTCAAAAAAAAATTGAGAAGAAGTGTACGTTGGATATACTGTTGGGCCATAATTATCTATAACAGCAATGAGATAACATGAACAAGCAAATACAACGCTTGAGTAAGAAAAAGATAGCCATACAAAAAATTATATTAGTAGGCATGTGTAGTTGACAAATGTCATAATTAAAATTAAGAGTCAAGCCTTCTCGAATATTTGCTACTATGTTTATCTCTTTCTTACTCAGGTAATACGTGTTATCTTCTTGTTCATGTTATCTTATTGCTGGTATATATAATTGTGGCCGAGAACTGCAGCGTTGGTAAAGTTCGTAGCGGATGACACACAACCGATGACTAAATAGAAAGTCTGCCTGGTTCTATAACGTCTTTTGTAATTACGCATAGCAACATAAATTTAAGCATGCTCTAGCACCGTACTACGAGTGAAAAAGAGAAAGCTATAGAAAACCAATGAAGATTGTGTGAGATAGCATCCGATCTGTTCGGGAAAATTATAAAAATAAAGTAATTATTTCTATTCATATAGCTTTCAAATTTTCGACGGTCGAGCGGAAATTTCCAACTATATAGTAGGGTGGGATAATGAGAATCTCGATAGCGCGTCGCTCAAATTATAAAAATAGACGAATTATTTCTAGCAAAACCAGTTACAAAGTCAATTTTTGAAAAATTGTATCAATCTTTAAACACAATAGGCTACACAATTCCATTCTTATAATTGATATTTTTGAAAAAATAGTTTGTTTTAAAAGCTGGGCTCGTGACGTCAGAGCAGGGAAAGTATCTTTCCGATAACCACATTAAAATTTGCAGCGCCGCCGTGGTCTCGAGCCGCTAACGGTTGCAGATAATTTGTGGAACACGGACGTAAAGCGTTCAAATCCGAGCCCACCAGAAATTTTTTAAATTAAACATCCATCCTGTGAATGCAAGAGAGATAACCAACGCCCCATGAGTACCAGAGAGACAGATCTACCAATTTGAAATTCAAATATTTGCGCGAAAATTGAAATTAAAACGACAGCTTCGAGAAGTGCGTACGCAGAAAACAACGATGGCCGACACCCGGGAAGTTTAAATTCAAAAAAGGGAAAATTTTATGTTAATTTGTGGTCAACATACATATATTTTCATCAAAAGTATAAGAACTTCGTAATAAATATGAACAACGAGCCTACGTAACTGAAATTTTGTTCAAATGTTGGTGACAGAACATTTTTTCAACAAAATTGCGATTTTTTCAATGAGAGTTGAATAAAAATACTGTTTTTGTAGAGAATTTGAAACTGAGCTAGCATAAGTTCTCAAAAAAAATTCAGAAAAAGTGTACGTTTGGATATACTGTTGGGCCATAATTATCTATAACAGCAATGAGATAACATGAACAAGCAAATACAACGCTTGAGTAAGAAAGAGATAGCCATACAAAAAATTATATTAGTAGGCATGTTTAGTTGATAAATGTCATAATTAAAATTAAGAGTCAAGCCTTCTCGAGTATTTGCTACTATGTTTATCTCTTTCTTACTCAGGCAATACGTGTTATCTTCTTGTTTATGTTATCTTATTGCCGGTACATATAATTGTGGCCGAGAACTGCAGCGTTGGTAAAGTTCGTAGCGGATGACACACAACCGATGACTAAATAGAAAGTCTGCTTGGGGCTATAACGTCTTTTGCAATTACGCATAGCAACATAAATTTAAGCATGCTCTAGCACCGTACTACGAGTGAAAAAGAGAAAGCTATAGAAAACCAATGAAGATTGTGTGAGATAGCATCCGATCTGTTGGGGCAAATTATAAAAATAAAGTAATTATTTCTATTCATATAGCTTTCAAATTTTCGACGGTCGAGCGGAAATTTCCAGCTATATAGTAGGGTGGGATAATGAGAATCTCGATAGCGCGTCGCTCAAATTATAAAAATAGACGAATTATTTCTAGCAAAACCCGTTACAAAGTCAATTTTTAAAAGATTGTATCAACCTTTAAACACAATAGGCTACACAATTCCATTCTTATAATTGATATTTTTGAAAAAAATAGTTTGTTTTAAAAGCTGGACTCCTGACGTCAGAGCAGGGAAAGTATCTTTCCGATAATCACATTAAAATTTGCAGCGCCGTCGTGGTCTCGAGCCGCTAACGGTTGCAGATAATTTGTGGAACACGGACGTAGAGCGTTCAAATCCGAGCCCGCCAGAGATTTTTTTAAATTGAACATCCATCCTGTGAATGCAAGAGAGATAACCAACGCCCCATGAGTACCAGAGAGAGACAGATCTACCAATTTGAAATTCAAATATTTGCGCGAAAATTGAAATTAAAACGACAGCTTCGAGAAGTGCGTACGCAGAAAACAACGATGGCCGACACCCGGGAAGTTTAAATTCAAAAAAGGGAAAATTTCAAATTCAAACATTCGCGTGAAAATTGAAATTAAAAGGGCAGCCGCCAGAAGTGCGCACGCGTAATTTAATCAGTAGTACATATGTAAATTACATATCAAACTTCATATGTGATTAATTAGATCAAAACGCGAAAATTAATTAGATCAATCCGCGAAAATTAATTAGATCAGTCAGCGGTTTAATTCGCGGAATTAAATCAAATCGAGGATTTAATTCGCGGATTTAATTGACCCAATTAATTTGATATCACGATCAAGGTAGCTCTATTCTACTAAAGCACTTAAATACAAAATAAAATAGAAATATTTCAAAAATAATACTTCCTATAAATTTTTTCCGCAGGAAATCAGTCGACATCTGGCTCATCTAAATTATCAACAACCAAGGCCGTTACCCATCCTCGATTCCTTGGCCGTGATGACCATGAGATACGGATACTTGTACAAACACCTGACAAGTCCAAGAAGGACCAAGAAACCAAAGCACATATTTGCGACAACTTATTAGCTGAATGGGAGGACAGTGAAACTGAAGAAGACAACAATCTTCATGCATCTCGCACAACTGTCGAATTGCACACTTCTGCTACCAAAATTGAAGAGGTAAACCAGTCGGACAATACAAATAATACCACTGAAAGTTCTACAAAAGATGCTGATAAGTCATGTTTTGACTTTGAAGAGAAGGAAGACGAAATTATAGGCACTTTCATCGGTAGAAAGATACCACGTGTAATTCCACCAACTGATAGACAGAAAAGCACAGATCCAGGCCAAGATGATGCAGATTTATCAATTGCTGAAAATGATATAAATCGAAATGAACAGATTATGGATGTTAATGACGTTGCTAATAAGGATGAAGTATTGGATGTTACTGATAAAAGTGATCAAGAAAAGACTAGCGATAGTACTGTTGAGGAAGACACTGATAAAAGTGAATCTTTGAATGTTACTGAAAAAGACACTAAGAAAGAAGAAACTGAAGAGAAAAGTTCCACCCCAGATATTGATGCATTTAAAGAAATTTTAGAAGCAACAGCCGTACCAGATTTATCAGAAATTCCACATTCACAAAAATTTGAGCAAAATTTTCACAATGCTAAAATTATAAAATTTTTCGACAAACCATCAGCAACAGATACAGTGCCTGACGATAAACCAAATCTTTCAAAGCCAGAAACGAAAGAAGTCTCAGAAATTTCTTCCAAATTGATTAACCCTAAGCAGCGATTCTTAAAAAGCTTTGAAGATTTTCACCAGCAACTAAATAATGAACAGAAAAAATTGGAATTGGAACAACTACTAGAAAAAGCTGCAAATGTAGTGGAAGTTTCAAAATTGAAGACGCAGTTAATGTCCAAACTTGAAAATTCAGAAAAATTGTTTCCAAAAGATTTGCCGCCTAATAAGCGAACGGAAACATCTAGACAATCTCGATCGCCTAGGAATCGTATTTTGGAAAAACAGAGAGAGGAGAAATCTAATCTTGATTTAATGAGCTCAAACAAATCTCACATAGTCGAATCTTTATCTCCTAAAACGAAACTTTTAGACTATACTCAACCTAAATCCCCTCATGAAGCGAAGCCTTATGAAGCGACTGATGCTCAAAGATTGGAAGAGAATCTTGTAGAAATTGAAAATCCCAAAGATTCTGGAAGTACAAAGCTAAAATCAACACGACGATTCAGCTACAATGATGATAAAACCGACATAATTCCTCATTGTAAGACTTTAGTGCATCCAGAAACACCAAAATCTCGAAGGTTATCTGTTAAGATGCCGGAAGTCGAAGAAACGAAGCTTTTTGAAGTTCAACGCACTTCAGAACTGCTGGAGTTAGAGCAACACACAGTAGTAGCTGAACCAGCTAACGTTTTAGAGGAAAAGGATACAATTGAAACTTTACAAGTAGAGCAAATAGTAATGGAAGAGGCTCATATAGAATTACAGCCAGCTGTAAAACGTTATTCAAATTTTACCCAAGATGAGAACGAATCATCTGTATCTAATAAAAGTCCTCTTAATTTAACAAAAGACGAAAATGTATTTACTGAAGGAACTATAGAGTCGAGTATTGCTGAATTATATAAAAATCAGTCCAAATCGGAGTTTCAAGATTCAAGTACAGAAAATGCTAAAGTAATAAATGAAAATACTCAAGCGAAGTACTATAAGGAAAATCTAAAGACTCTAACGGAAGCTTTAGAATCCGATATTGGGAAAGATAATGAACTATTTGAATTGAAGAAGCCTCCTATGACTAACAATTTAGAAACAAAACAAGAAGCAGCTGTATGTGTCTTTAAATCAACTGAAAGAGACGTAAAGAAGAAAGTAAATGAACTTCTCATAGGAGAAATAAAGAAACAAGTAAGTGAACTCCAAGCAGAAATAAAGAAAGAAGTAAGTGAACTCCAAGCAGAAATAAAGAAAGAAGTAAGTGAACTTCTTCAAATTAGTAGCAAGAGAGTGGAACAAGAATTCAGCAAGAACACAGATGCAGTAGTTGCCAATGTTCAGCACTATGTTCACGCAAATATAAGTTTTTCATGTACAAATTCTGAAAATAACAGTCCAAATTTCAGAATCGATAATAAAGATCCTGAAGATTTATTAGCATTAACAGCATTAGCAACTGTATCAGAGTTAACCACTAACTTTGACATCCATGGGAGTAGTCATAATGAAAAATCAAAAATTATAGAAGATAATTTAGTGTCTGATCATGCTGTAGGGATTGACACTCATAGCAGCAATGAAAAAGGAAATTTAATGTTTGTGACCAAAGATGATTTAGCAGACGGTCAAGTTGAAATTGTAGATGTGCCCACCATTACTAAACACAAAACTAAACCAATTACGCTGACAAGTTTCTCAGTTGATTTTACGGAGTCTAACCGAACAGGTAACGCAGTCATTCCTGATTCTCATGTCAGATCAACAGATATGCCTCTCGTCAGTGTTGCAAGTGGACCAAAAAAGCGGAAATACAGTCAGGATGCTGACCGAGTGGAAGTAAGTGAAAAAAAAGTAAAAACCCCAGAACCCGAAACACATTTTAGTACTACAATTAATATAACAAATCTAGAATTAATAAACGTACCAAAAAGTGAGTTAAATTCTGCAGATGTTGAGGATTCTAATAACTGCGATATTGAAGATCACATTCCTTCACTTGTTGTTTGTAGTTCAATGCAACCAGAACTAAAGAAACTCACTAAACCAAATTACTTAGAAAAAATTGGTCATCCTGAATATACCAGTTCATCAAAATTTTTAGAAATTTTTGCAGATGGAAAACCGAGATCAATGAAAAATGATAGTCCTCAAAAGTCGCCTAATATTTTTGATGTATCTATGCAGTCTAATCGTAAGATTGATTCGAAACCTCAACCAATCATTACTAAAGATACCATTACCGCCAAAACTATTTCCAAGTTTGATCCAAAAAATTCAAAATTTGTTATAAAATCTATCACTCCAGGAATACTTAATATTCTGCCAGTTACAAGTAAGTCTAATAAACCAATCATTTTATCAGAAAAAATGATTAAACCTTTTAATGAATCATCTGAAAGTGTTTCGGTGCAAAAAATTACATCAAAAAGAAGCAATCAGGATATTGAGGATATAGATGCTTTTATTATTCAAAAACCTGCAAAGAAACTAATGGTTTGTCAAGATGTGGATGTCAATGAGGCCATTACTAATAAAACTTCAAATCAATCTAGTAAAAAACCAACTACACCACGTGGAAAAGTAAAAATTTTACAAAATATTATCATTAAACCCGCAAGGGATGTCATTCAACCTACTCCTATTACTTCCACTGTTTCACAACCTCCCGTTGATGATAATATGTTTGATAGTAACTCGATGCCTATTGTATTAGAAAATCAAACTTTCACCGCTGAAAGCATTGAAAACATGCCCGTGGTGTTATCAGATACACCAGTGCAGTCTACAAGTACAAAAAGTGTTTCTGCTGCTCCCACTACAACACCTAATAAGTCGCAAGCAGAACAAATAAAATTATTAAACAAAAGCACTCTCGTCACCACACAACCAGTTTTAGGTGAACCATACTTGTTGCAAAAAGTTAGGAAATATCGTCGGATATATCAAACGAGCAGCAGTACCAACGTAATTAAAAACAATCCTGCAATTATAAGACGACCTGGTAAGCCAGATCACTTTATTATTGTACCGCCTGGAAGTAGTACATCAACGGGCACGAAGTACAGTGTAGGCAAGAAACCTCCCATAACAAAACGATCCTCTTCTGTGATATTGCCAACCACAAGTTCCACCGCTAAAGTTCAAAATGTTAACTCTCAACCAACAGGTAACAAAATGATTGTAACTAATCGTCAGGGCCAGCAATCACGGGTGTTGTTAACACCTGAATATCACAAATCTATTGGGTATAAAACAACTGGCTTGAAATCGGTAAAAACTATGCTTAAGGGTAATATATTACAAAAAGCTTCGAATGCGAAAAGTACCGTTGTGTCTTCACAAGCGAGGCAACAGGTTAGCACAAGTAAGATTAGACTGCCATTAAAGAGGCCTTATCCTAAGAAATCGACAGCGACTGACCTAGCACAAAGAAGTATGGCTAAACCACAGATGGTGCTAAATACTGGATTGGGATTCACTTCCAAAAAGTCTGAAGCATCAGTTCCACAGTTGGCTCCGATATCACCAAAGAAGTTCGATGCTTTGTTGTTATCGCAGGCTATTCCAAAAACAGAGGAATTGAAAATAGATTCCTCGTCTATGTCAAATGATGTTCCAAAACTGGAAGTTGAGCAGAAGCCTCTCGATAAATTGATTATTCAAGATGCTTTAGGAAATCCAAGCACCATAATTGAAGGAGAGATACTGGCACTTCCAATTGACGGCCAGCCACAATCATCTATGCTGGTAACACTAGACAAATCCGGAAACTTTGTCCCAGTTAGCATTGAAGAATTGTTGTCCTTAGATCCCAATTTGGTACTTCAAATTAACGAAGGAGCTGTTACTGCAAAGCGGGACACTGGTGATTCAGCCAAAACTAGTGACGGGAATGCAAATAATTCTAGTTTGCCATCAGTACCTCTGAGTAATGATCATATAAAAAAAAGAGTACAACAGCCTAATATGGAGATACCACTCCTTCTTCAGAAACAAGTGTGTGAAGATAAAGCTACTACTTCGGAAAATACCGCATCTCGTGATAGCACACTTTTAGTCGAGACAGAAATGGGAGAAACTTCGCAACAAAATGTTGAAGCTATGCAAACTGTAACTTGCAGTGTAGGTAGTGATCCAAATCAACAACTCATAATAACTGGAGATCCTATACTTGCGAGTGTTGAAGGTAACATATTAATACAGACAGATCAGCAACAAATACTATTCAATACGGATGCCAAAAACCAAGTTTTGCTGCCAATGAATGCTGAAGGTTTGGGTATCGTGGAAAATTCAGAAGGAGATGGTAATCCAATATTTTCAAATCAACCTAGCAAAAATCAAGATATTTTTGCAGCCGCTTTCGCAGATATGGATGTATTCCAGCAAGAACAGAGTGCCTCGCCTGCACAAAGCAAAATAGTCCAATCGCAATTGAGCCTCAACAGCGGCTTGTATCCCACTGGCTTTGGCAATGTGTTGGGAACTACATTAAGTCTTAGTTCACCTATAATGACTCCTCTAGAAGTTCCTAGTTCCAACAATAAGAAAATACCAGATGAAGAAAGTGATATACTTACCACTGAAGTTCCCAAAAATGTAGATTTACCCATTACCATTACTGACCCAAATATTACTCAAGCTGTTGCCCAACAGCAACTTATTGCAAGTGAATTGACTGGTAACCTCGACTTGCCATTGGCGATTCCAGACCATGGTGTGCCATTAACTTCCGCAGAAATGAATAGCTCTTCCTTTGTATATTTCCTGCCATCTCTAGATGAATCTGTGGATATTCACCAAAAAACATTTAGTGGCCCAATTTCGATGCCGCTTTTGACTGAAGAGCCACAAGAATCAACTACAAGTGATAATGTAATTGGTAGTAACAAAAGAAAAAGAACCCGCATGTAGTGCTCCTTGTGACGTTGATATTCAAAGCACATAGGGCTAGTATGTATATAAGTGAACTTTTGTTTTTCTTTAAGGAAATGTCAAATTTTTGTATGGGTTATTCTCTATTGTGTAAGTTGTTTTTATTTAATTATTTAATCTCGCTTTTTAACAAATTTTATCGCTAAACACATTATTATAGGAATGCTATCCGTATTGTAATGTGTATGTTTAGAATAGAATTAGAATTGTGTATTTTTGTTTGGTAACGGTATAAATGATAATATATTATGTTAGATAGTTAAGTTTAAAACTGTCTATTAGGAAACTAACTTTAATTTTACTTCGTATGTAATTTTATTATAATACATAAATATATCTCATAAATGCTTTTTTTAAATTCGTTTCACAATCTGCATTCTTTTAATTTTTCTGAAAACTTTAGATTCTTCGAAGCAGAAGCAAAGTACAGGAAAGAGAAATAGTTAACTAACAATTCTATACCATAACTAAGACCTGTAAAAAGGGTTCAAAAGCTATGATCAGAAATCTCTTCAAATGTAAGCTCAGAAGCTGCATTTAGAAAGCGGTCTTGTTCCATGCGAGTGCTTATAATTAGTATAATGCTGGATTAAGATGCATATAAAGTAAACTGCCAAATTATGCTTCAAAATAAAATAGTTTCTTTTCAACTGTTATCTTTTCAAAAGTAAAGTTTGCAGTATTCATATTAATTTAGTTTATTGACAATTTTCTTTTCACGTACCGCATTATAACTTGCGTTAAAAAAACGTAATTGAGAGGGCTTTGAACTAGATTTTGTCTTACGACGGCATGTCAGTGATTATTGCATCGCTCTACCCAGAATTCAGACCGCTGAGTCACTTGAG
The DNA here is from genome assembly GCA_940337035.1 of Agriotes lineatus. NCBI lineage: Eukaryota > Metazoa > Arthropoda > Insecta > Coleoptera > Elateridae > Agriotes > Agriotes lineatus. Next base: position 85,471 of record CALNHX010001288.1, read on the forward strand.
TTGTCAGTTGTCAAAGTGAGGTTATGCATACACAAATTATTACACCGTTCTACCCAGAATTCAACGCGCTTGGTCAGTTGAGTTGTCAAAGTGAGGTTGTGTGCATACGCAATCCATAAAATAAGTTACGACATGACATGACTTTAAAAAATGACTGTTTAACACAGGGCCACTTGATAATGGTTTTTTTTAACGCACTTTATGTCTGCACATCCCAAATCAAATATGGCCGATCTACATTAATTATTACACCCAGTACAAACATACAGAAATAAGTACAAAGTATTACAACATTGACAAATTGATTATACAATCTCTGAATTGTGAGATTTATGACAATAGAATTAATAATATAGATACAAAAATGTGTAAAAAATAATACATATACTGAAATTAGCGTGAAATTAGAAACAAGAAAACTATGTGCCGACGTGTTTAACAAAAAACAGTTGGATATAGACCTAGCTTTGTAGAGTAGTGGTTAGAACGTCTGCTTAGCATTCGAGAGGTCGCGGGTTTGATACCCCAGGCCGTCTGTTCTGATTCGGGTTTTAGGTGGTTTTCCTGAGTCAAAAGAGTACCTTCTCTGAATGAACGTCGTGGCAGTACTTCTCCACCTTTCGCGGCCTCTCCTCCATTCTCCACCCCGTTTTTTTCTCACCCATTTTATAATTTACGTTCTTAGCTGAAGAGGAACGCAAGGTCCCTATAGCAGTCCGCCCCCATTTGGGGGAATTGAAATGACCCTGAATCTTTACCTTTACCTTGGATATAGGTCATTCTTAAGTAAAAGAAATGGCCGCAATGGTCTTTCAAAAAAATATCTAATGCGTTTACTATACATTATTTTATTAAACGCTGCTACCTGTCCTTGAAACAGACTTTGAAGTATCCATTACCTGTAACATCAACCCTACAAAAATGGGCATTAACTATGCAAATGCGAAATGGGTTGCTGTATAATGTAGTTAGGTTTATGCAATGTCTTGAATGCTTAAGAAAAAGTTGTTGTTTTGTCATTTGATGAAATTAAGGTATCTTCGGTTTAGGACCAAAAAGAAGATGAAACCTTAGATCTACATTCTCAAATGCAAGTTATAATGGCAAGATGCTGGTTTTGCAAAATGGAAGCAACCTTTATTTATTGATTTGGACTGCAAACTTGAAAAATAAATTTAGACAACTTAATTACACAATTGTATAACATCGCTTATGATGTTGTCTCATGTGTATTTAATTATGAAGGAAGCAATATTGGTTTCTGGAAAGAACTTAATATTACCTAGGAACATACGTTCTATACATATACACCCAATATTTAAAAGTAAGATATGCTTGTTGCTGATGTATAGGCTTTTTTCAAATTAATTAGAAATTGGATTTTAGATACGGGATTTGTTTTAGCGAATGATACTATTACTAATAAAGTACCAAAAATAGAACGAAAAATAGTACTTCATCAGAAGTTAGCTCCTGCTATGGATTAACCCCTATCAAACTATACACAAGTTTCACTTGAGCAACCAACCGGAAAAACGGCAAGTCCCAGTAACATACAAGATTTACATGAGCAGTCAACCGTAACGACTCCTCGCTATGTAACCAAAAGCACAAGGCACCAACATCAGTCTTTAGAAAACTTCTGAAGAAACTGACAGCATGAGCAGCAAAATGTCAAGTTTAAATCTTCGACCACGGCATAACCCAGAAGTACTTACCGTTATAGTATTTACATGTAGTAGGTAATACGACCATCCTTTGATTCTTAATGCTCTATATTGTGCCAGAATGATTCTGTTAGGTAGAAATCAAGGAGTTGTAGAAAAAATATGAATACCAACCGTGCTAAAGCTTAAAAACCAAGCCTAGGAGAACCAATCATCGATCCAGTTCCTCAAGACTTTGCAATTAGAAGGTAATAATAACATTCTGATAGTTATAGTACAACATCTTCAACAGCAATATCTACTATATCTATAGAAACAAAAACATTTAGAGAAAATGATGGCTTATAATATGTTGCAGGGTATATCGCAAAGAACTCTAAAATAGAATACCCCAATTTAGGTTGCTATAATTATAAATCTGTAACCACACACAATTATTTAATACCTACTTGGCTTCAGCATTTATCGTTTGGAGCCTTCCCAACGGCAGATGGAAGATTTAAAGATGTTAGAAAAACTATTTAAACATTTTCAGGGAAATACCTACAAGTCAGGAAACAACACAGTCAGGCAAACCACCACAGATATACGCAAGAATCAACCTGACATTCCATAAGAATCCTAGAAGCTTTCGCAAAACAGAATATTTTTATGAGAATAAAATATTCAAATGTGCAGGAATGTGCCATGTGTTAAGAGAAAGCATGTATCGCAAAGCAGAAAAATTGCTTCCAAATATAGAAAATTATGTAATAATAAAGCGCTTTGCAGTTATTTTCATTTTAACTAAATATTATTTTTAGATATCAAGCTTTTTGACGTATTATTTACTGTCACGATGCTGTTGCGTTAAAAAAGGATTATTCAGGTTCAGTCTTGAATAATAATGCAGGTAATGACACAAAAATAAAATTTATATAGATTATATTTATATGGAAGCCCAAAATTATAGTATTTGGTTCGAAAGAAAGCCTTATTTGATGTTTACCCTTGTATTATCCAAATATAATTGTAAATAGAAATAATCTACATTAATTTACATATTGACTGCGATTTTGCAAAAATGGCAATTCTCGATATTTTGCGATGTGTTAGAGCTATCAAAAAAATCTACTAGAACAAGTTGTTCAGAATCTAAAACCTGTATAACGAGTTTCAATGCAAAATTTGCATTTTGATTTTTTTTCTAATTTTAGGCGGGTACGAATTTTTATCACTTTTGAATAGACAGCCATGCAAACAATAGGAGTTATTAATACCAAATAAAAATCAACGATACATTATTTTGTTGGACGCGTTCTTATGTGTTATATTAAAAATCAATTTCCGATACTTTTGAAATGTGTCAAAGTGGTGGATGCAACTCACCCATGACCACAAGGCGGCAAACAGTGTAGGTTCGAGCCTTCCTCGGCCTAGTGGTGTAGGCAGACAGTTAAATGTAAAAGAACATAAACTTACTGACCTGTAAATCTCATCGATAATAATAATTGTACTCACCGGTGGTGGCCTTCCCCTGGCCCCTCCGTATTGCTGAAAGAGACGTTACTATGCTTGACCTTGCATCAGGTAGCATCAAGTAGCATCAATTCTTTGGCCCCTTATCGCTGCCTTCACTGATTAGGTTAGCTGTCGGTACCCTTCGCTAGTACTGCCCAATGGTAAACCACTAGATTAACTATTGTTACAACTCATACAGAGTCGGTAATAATCCGTAAAATACTGGTCTTTCACAGTAGGTACAGTAATTACCGTAAATCTTGCTAGGCTCTAATGGGGCTTATAATTCGGAACTACATGCTTCCTGTTGTGGAACCTCATGCTTCCGCGAATCACTGTGCTCGACTTCGTTCTCCCACAGGACTCAACACTTTGACTATCACATTGTCGACCAGCAAAGCAAGAACCTTTGACCTATAGCGGTCACGGTAACTGCCAAAAAGCTACCAAACATCATTCAACTGTCTATGATAGTACGTACATTCTACACTAGCTAATCTAGTTAACTATCTAGAATTACGTCTAGCCGCGCTTGCCGCTTTGCCTCGCATTATGCAACTTATTACCTGTTAATTAATTATTGGTTCGCATATAATCGCTTACTCCAAGAAATAACTACACAAAACAGCCCACTTTAACTAATACGTCGCACCTCTGCCACAACCCCAAACGTTCTGTATTATTTTTAATTTTATTTCTAACCGAGCCCCATCCATACGGGGTATTGGTTGCACGTGTTCTCCGGGTCCCCGAAACAACGGACCGCGAGCCAACGCCTAATGCATTCGTAAAGATTATATTACATTCTAGGGCTCAAAACATTTCAGAAATGGCAAAGTAGTAATTAAAACTTAAAAATAATGCGCCCCAAAACAATAAAATATTTCATCCCTAACATTCGGCCAATCTGAATTCATTCATGCCCTCGCGATATGGTGCTACTGGATCTTCAGTCTCCACACGTAGAGAGATTATCCATTTCATGCTCACTATCTGAGACTCTACCTATTGGTACCCATGATTTCATGTGATCCACCGCGACGACATTGACCTATTTAGCTTCCGTGCTTTTACTTGAATCCACTGCATAAACGGAGATTTTAACATTTGAATAGTATCATCTCTAAGGATGTTCTTGTGTATCAATAACAAGTCCTTGACTTAGTATTTCTTGGCATCTTTATCTTTACGTTGCTTTGTGCAATTTGTTTTTGCTGATTGTGCTTTCATTGTTCTGCTGTCAGTCAAACAAATTCCAGTTGTAGAATATCAGTTATTGAATTTGTGGGATTTGTAACTGCAGCGTTTGATCATGTTTGATAGACATTGCCATTAACGTATAGAAGTTCGTCACTATCTTAAATTCTGTCCCCAACACATATATTTAAAATTTCTGTATGGTTTTCACAACAGCCAACGTTGAGCGTTTGTAGATGTAACAATTCCTTTTTGCAAAGCTGGTAGTAGGCTACAGGATATGGTTTCCTATTTTGCATCTGTAACAGAATTCCAGCGAGATGTTTTGCACTTGCCTCAATGTGAAGTTCTGTCTGCAATGTACGGTTGTTCAATGTAAGCACAAACTTTGCGAGACGAGTCAGTGGCTTAGCTATCTACACTGGCATAATCTCTTATAAACTTTCAAAGACAGGTTGTTAAGAATAGAAGTTGATGGACTTGGTGAGCACCCGTTGTAGTTGGAATAAAGCTGACTGCTTCTGTTTTGATGTAACCAGGTCGCGTTTTCATGGGGAAACTCCAAACCCTAAGTGGCTGATTGTTGATGTTAGAAAACAACAGTTCCACGTCTCAAGATTCTACGTGAGGCATTCTTCTCTGATCAGTTTCAGGACTATTTCAAAATAGTTGATGTTTCGGGAATCCTTCTTGTTGTGATGAGGATGCCATTGCGATAAACCAATCGTGCAGGAACCGGAACTTTGCTGACTAATACTTGGAGCAGAGATGTGACTTGAAAGGCAAAGTAGCAAACGCTTGTGATCGTAATGATCATCTGGTGATACGACAGCTGTCACTGATTTTGGAAAATTTCTCGGTTGGTATTTAGTGGTATTTGTTCGTTAGGTCTAAGCTGGTGGGGTAAACACAACTTAAACGATTGATTTGGCCATTTACTTACCCATTTGTCTTCTTAACCAATAATATTTAAGAAGCATATGCTGATTGGGATTCACCGATAATATAATGTTCGAGTAACTTGCTAATGATTATTCTAGCTCTCTTCGTCTGACAAACTTCTTCAAATCTTCAAATTACTTTGGATTCGTATCACCATCACGTAGTTATAATGCTGTCTTTTGCTTCGTCGCTTGTTGAGAGGGATAACGGTCTGAAGAGTTAGTTCCATTACGTCGCTAAAAAGGTTGTTCTGAATATCCAACACACAAGGGGTTGTCTTTCTGACATGCCCTTGCTGAAGGCAACGGAAACACTAGAGTGTATTGTTACGTGTAATTTTACATTTAGATACAGTTAAGGATTGTTTGGATAATTTCTTAGCTTAAATACATTCATAGTTAGATTCACCTGCATACGTTAGGTGTAGCTTTGGTTGCATACTCATTTTTGCAATTTTTGGGACTTGGAAATTTTTAGGGAATTTTGAGTAACAGTTTTGAAAATTGTTTTGATTGTACGATTTCCGGCGACCATTTTTAAGTTTTCCTTTTTGGAGCTGCATGTGATCTTTGGAAATTTTCACTTAAGTGGATTACATAGTTTCCATGTTTCTTTGAGGAATCTGCCATCCAGAAATAGGAAATGGGTGTTATATTGCTAAAATGAATCCGATTGTATTGGGATAAATATATATTTCTGCAATTTACTTACTCGAGGCCGCATTACAACTCTGGTATGTTAATTTATGGTTGCCGTTGAACATTTTTTGATAACGTCTCGTATTTAGGCCTCCTCGTTCTAGTTTGGCCTCCTCGTCCTAGTTTGGCCTCCTCGTCCTAGTTTGGCCTCCTCGTCCTAGTTTGCTGTATCGTTCTCCGATTTTTCGGGATCCATTATGCCTGTGGCATTGGTGTTGCTTGGCTAAGGCACCTGGAGCAACAATTCCGTTCCAATCCGAGCCCCTCAGCACATGTGATAGTTCGCATGCAAGGCTTCTCCCCATGGTGACTGCACTCGACTGCGTTTCTCACCTGCAAAGTTAGATGAAGCCCTGACTCTTTGGAGGTTATTCAAGCTGGTGGACATCTTAATAGCTATCCCCCATAGCTGTTGATGTAGCGGCTCTTCTGTGCACAATCCAGGTATCTACAACACCTAGTGTTATATACCTTTTGGTGTTTATTGAACTGAAAATATCGTTCGTTATGGCACTATGATCTTTACTTTATGTATTGTACTTACCTAGGTATATGCTAGCGAAATTCATGCCGTTTTACATGCGGAATATTGTATAGCTTCGTTGTACATCACGTGCAATTACTTTTGTAGAATAGGATGTCATTCTATGCATTTAATATCTTCACGTTTGGTAGTACTGCTTTGGTTGCATTCAAGTGTTCAAGTACTTGTCAGTTTTTTTCAAAATTTAAACCATTATTGGCGGAGGTCTCCGGGAGCATTAATTTGACATTTCACATAATATGAGCACCGTAAATACACCATTTTATGTGTATTAGCACTCCCCTAGGCGAAATGGTACCAATTCGAAGAGGTTCGCGACTAGATAGAGTATTTACCTAATTAACCAAGCGATTTAGAACTTACTATTCTCCCGCATTCCGGTATCGCTGTTTTTAATTATATTTAAGTCACTATCGTAGTTGATACACGGGTACTCGAACGAATTGCGATTATCGTAGTTACATTTTCGACTTTATTCATATAAAATCTTGTACATTACATACCACTAAGATTACATTTACAAACTATTCCATTTAATCACAGAATTGTGTTGCCTTTTCCAAGTATGACACAGAATTCCGAAGGTGTACAAACTGTAAATAAATAACTAGGTTATTTCGAGTCTTGGTGTTTTCTGTCTTTTATTATTTTTTGTGAAACAGCTAGTGGTTTAGGAATTTACACGGCCATCTGTAGGTTTTCTGGTTTGGACCGTCTCAAACCAGTGGCGCTTCCGGACAACCCACCCCATCCTGCTCAGGACCTAGCTTGGCAAACGTTTGCTACACGACTCGACGATTCCTGTACCGCCCTGCTGTGAAGTATTTATAATATATTTTTTTTTACGTGCGAATAAATTTCCGTGTGTAGCAAATGTAATAGTATCTTGTAGTGCCCTTGGACTAAATGAGTTTCTTGTAAGAATATCTTCTTTTGGGGAAAAGAACGATGATGTTAGAGTATTACACTGCAGGTTGTTAAGTGTTTAAGAATATCTACTGGTTTAGTGAATTCTTCTGCTACTTGAAATACCAAATACCAAATACCACCGAGGATGCACTGTGCTGCAGCTTTACCAGTCAAGACTCCACATTTGTTAATTACTGCTCTTTTGTCGTGGTAGTAGCGCACACAACCTTCAGTCAATCTCTCCTTGGGCTTTAACATTTGTTTTATTGTTGTTACTGTGTTAACAAATATCTGTGGCGGTAGGAGGCTTTAGTTAATTTCTTCTCCTACTGGGACCAACTAATATTAATACTTGGAAAACCATCGTACTACGTTTTTGCAATACCTTTTAGACCGGCAATCGTGTAATTAGCCGTTGTTTAAATTTTGTCCCTTGATACCTTTGCCTCAGCTTTTCTATTTGTTTGTGCCAGGGATCGACAGCAAGCCTATCGTATTCCGAAAGCAATCGTAGCAACAGCTTCTGTTACATAAGGTTGTGGCGGTTTGGCAACATGGGTTAAAACACTGATAATTCAATAAGTCGCGTAAGGTTTTTAAACAATGTCTTTGAGTTCCGATATCTACGAGCCGGCGTTTGACAATGCCATCCAGTATGGGAATTGATAGTTGCTCATCTTCAGACGATTATGTAGACAAAGCTCGTCTGATACATCGCCCTCTAGTATGACCAACCAATGCAGCTGTATACGTCATAATAAAACCTTCAATGGTATTATTATTTAATAAAATGCTTTATTAGTTCGGTGCTCTATATATTTTTTCCTGGGTTACGAGATGATAGTACTTACGAGCGTCTTGCATCCCTACTTGCAAGCATGGCAGCAACTCAACAACAAAGCTATCTAACATTTAATGCTCCAATATCGACACTAACATAGCATCTAATTCAGCTGTATAATAAAACCACTGACAATCTCCACTACAAGACTACTAACAATAATGTCTATTGCGGACCCTACCTTTTTTTTGTAATCCACATGATTACAAGTAACCCTTCAAAGCAGAGCTTGCATTCTAATAAACCATCCCTAGTATCAGGTTTCGCTCACTCCAAGCCACATGTGCAGCGATAGGTACCTGCCCAAGCTAGGTTTACCCGGGCGACCGGCCCTTGAATTCACTTTCGGTTTGGGTTTGATGAGTTCTTAGAAATAATTAGAATGCAATATATATTTAAGCTGTTGATTTATTCAGCAGTTTATAATCATGGAATAACGGAGATGCTGCAATATTTACAAACCAAAACAAAAGGGGTACAAAGCAAATACTACAATCACTTGATATGACAATTTCCACATATAAATTTTGATGTTACTTGTTAATTTAGTGGTAGAATTCCAGAAACTGCTCTAATTGCAATTGTTCTACTATTGGTTATTGCCATAAAATTAATGGCCAGTTATAATTTCCATCTGGTAATGATTACCAAATTTATCAACGTTAGAGATAAATTCGAACAAGCTGAACGAATTTACGAGATAAATTCACGCAAGCTGAATGAACTTACCTTTAGTAACACAGTAGCTTTATAGTAACATTGATTTGGTAAAATTCGACTTATTATATGTTTGTGCAGTGTAAGCACATATTTGCCTGCAACATTATCAACACTGACAGTAAATAAAATTGATCAACAACCCTCACAGGGTTTAAAAATGTACAAGCCCCTTTTGTCAGGTTTTTAGCACCCTTTGAAACAGATACCATTCGCCTGTTACCAGGGGGGGGGGGGGGTGGAAGTACATATGATTACGCAATTTTATTTAAGTAGCGACCTGTTACGGAGCACATCTGTAACCACCACAAGCAAATACACCAAGCACACAAATATAAGCAAATACGAATTATTAATTTCTTATAATTATGTACAACGCTCAATATCGACATTAAACACACATCTTTGCTGCACATCCCACTTCTGATTGTTAGACGCGTTCTTGTGTGATATATTAAAATAAAACAAGCAATCCAGTGAGACAAATGTCTCATTTAAAAAAACAAAAAAGACCGTTTTTCAAATAGAACGCGTATTAAATAAAAACTGTACCCAGACCTGGAAGGTGTCAAAGTGGTTGCCTAACCGATCGAATCAACGTTTTAAGGCGCAGAGGGTCGCAGCTCCGTTTGACTGCTGAAACATTTTTATTTAATACGCGTTCCATTTGAAAAACGGTCTTTTTGTGATTTCTCGAAAACCAGAAGTGCCACGTGACTGAAATTCGGTTCCTGAGCTGACATGACCATTCCAAACATATAACTTTATTAACTTTTTTCTCTATCTCTTACGGTTTGGCTGCTGAAACAGCGTCCCGGACGGACGGACGGACAAGCCTATTAGATAAAGGATTTTCGATACTTTTGAAGTGTGTCAAAGTGGTGGATGCAACTCACCCATGACCACAAGGCGGCAACGGGGTGCAAACAGTGCAGGTTCGAGCATTCTTTGGCCCAGTGGCGGAGGCAGGCAGTAAGATCGGTACTTCGTGGAGGACAAGAATGCAGGGCTATTCTTCCAATCCAATGTTTTTCTTAACGTCATAGGTCAATTTGGTTTTGAAAAAAATTGCAAAACTGTATGCTTTGTAGAAAATTATTGTCATGTGAGGCTTGAACTAAAGTCAGATGAGAGGGATGGAATGAATTTGCTTTCAATATTTTTCTTATAGAAGTTCTGCTAATCTCCAAGTTCGTACTCAAGATTTGCTGACTAACATGAGGATTTTCGGCTACCTCTTGTAGACTCCAATTTCGTTAACTTTGTTAGTAACCGGTCTTGCTCTTGGCCTAGTAGGCTTACTGAAACTCCCACATTCGTTCAACAAAAATTCCAAGCTTCTAATCGTATTTTCAGGCGGTGCTAAATATGCGATTGGGATAACTCTGAATGTATGAAGTACGAGCAGCACCTGCATTTTTATGGGCTCTGCCATATATTATCATATGTGTTTTTTCCTTATTTATAAACATGATATTACGTTTGCGATAACTAATTTAGAAAACACTAACTTGTCAAACTGACATACACTACAATTTGTAATTTGTTTGACATTACCTATGCTAATCTGTTTTTGCTTTATAAGAAATAGAGTCATCTAGAATGTAATGACATTTGTTATTTGGGTTGCAGTCAATATTCGTCAGGGGCTACAAATTTCGTGGCCCGCCCTGTATTATATAAGTCATGAAATGGTCTCTTGCAAAATGAGGAAGCTTGTTGAAGAATGAGAGGACATGTCAGCATTCGAGCAGTTCTTCTAAGCCTCCGAGATAGGCATAGTCACTTTTGACGAGTGATGTATACCATTCTTTCCAAAACTGCTGTTTAAAAACCTACAAATTAAACGCACAAACAACTTGTGTTTACAATAATTAGACTTGCATTAATCACTAGGGCAACAACAAATAAACATATTTTGAAACTAAAAATGACTAGTTATAAAATGCCACAAATGGGTCACGAAAGTAGACACCCAGGTAAGAATTTTATACAAAATTTCCTGTCCACTGTTGTGTTGCGTTTTGAGGAAAGGTAATTTTTCTATTGCCATTTTGCTTTCACTAGGTAAACAAATTTTGTTACTGGGTGGGTATTTGCCCATACAACTACTACTTTGACCTGGCAGGTTATACTGTATTGCTGTACGTAGTAAATAATTAAAAACTTTAGTAAAGATGTGTGTTTGATTATTACTACAACGTAAAGAAGCAACAAATATAACGGTGGGTATTATAACACTTATATAGAGACCAGTTTGGAAGATGGCACCGGAGCAATTACAGATTTTGTAGATTATAAACCACACTAAATAAATATTTGGAGATAAAATATCCACTTCCGAGAATGGAAGACATTTTTGTGACCATTCAGAATTTGCAAGAATTCAGCAAAGTAGATTTAAACCAGGCATATAACAAGTTCAAGTTGGATGAAGAACTTGCTAAAATTGCAATATGAAGTATCAATAAGAGATTACTTCAGGTAAGCAGATTGTATCATGATGTTACAACAGCAGCGGCTTTAGTTCAAAGGTGTTTAAAGCGCTTACTGTAGGGGGTACCTGAAGTATGTAACTTTTTTAATAATTTCTTATAACTGGAAGGGACCGTCTAGAACACTTAAGCAATCCGAGGCAAGTTTTCCAGCAGTTGGCTTTTTAAAGAGATTTTGTAGCAGAATATTAGCATTCCCATATGCAGAACAGCCTTCTCACGCCCTCGGACGACAAACATCCCAATTAGCAAAAAGTGCGCCAGGGTAGTAGATTTTAACCCTAGAACGCATAGGTGGGGTCATATGAGACACCACCTATTTTACTATCTAGTTTTTAGTGATTTGCTGTAATGTTATCATATTCATATTTTCAGTACCTCTCCAGAAGATTATTGTTGATATATCCCTTTCATTTTTAATTTCTAAAAATTGTTACAACCTTTATAATTAGTTCTTTATTTACTTGGTGTCGTATATGACGCCATCTATGCAATCACGTAACAAGTTTTCTCGGTAGGTGTTGGTCGGAAACAACTTGCCATCTGCCAGTTTATGTAGATATATTTCATAGTAACGTAATGCGAAGTGGAATTTGTTAATAGTAATTATCACTACTGTGTTTATAGGATGGCCAGTTAGTTATTATACTCGAGCCGCCGAACAGATAGAGTCGTCCATGCAACCAAAATAACATATTACAAAGGTCACTCGATAATATTTTAACTATAATTACTAAAAGGAACAGAGATGGCGACCCTTATGATTAGAACTAATTTCAATTGACATTAAATAACTTTTTGAGGTTATGATGCCAATATCGAGAGATCCAAAAAATTGATCCTCTGCGGGCTATGGAAATTCAAACGTATGAATAATATGTTGGTGGCACTGTAAGTCTATGTCAAATTCGAGGTTAGCAGATTAGGTTTTGCGTCAGTCTGTGTCAAAACTAACGCAAAACCTAACCTGATAACCTGCAGTGTAATTTATGTGCTGAACAGAGACTACCGAGTGATTTTTTAAAAACTCAATTTTAGCAGGCCCTGAATAGCCTGATACAGTTGGCAGTACTGAAATGTATGTCAAATTCGAAGCTAGCAGGTTAGGTTTTGCGTCAGCTTTGACACAGCCTGACGCAAAACCTAATCTGCTAACCTCGAATTTGACATAGACTTACAGTGTCACCAACAGTACACTTCAGTACTGCCAACTGAATCAGGCTATCTAGGGCCTGCTGCAATTGAGTTTTTAAAAAATCACACTGTAGTTATTTGGCAAAACTGTTTAACGTATATATTAGTACCTGATCAGCTCCTTAGATTTAAAAATTAATTTAGAATGTAAGTTTTTATTCATACTCATAAATAAATATTTTAACAACCTAAACTTCCGTTTTGCGCTTTAATATGCATCTATGCAGTCAAAATTGTCTTTCAGATATTAAAAAGGGTGTATAGTAAAGTTAAAGTGCCTCACTAAACAAAAAAAAGGTGAGGTGTCGTATACGATACGACACCACATATGCGTTAATGTAACTTTCTTAGATGTATGCGTTCTAGGGTTAATAATATTGTAACATTAAAGACGAATTCCGTTCGTTAATATAGTAGCATAGCTTATGGCAGATGATTTATGAGGTAGAAGTATCCTAGAAAAATTGTGTTTCTTCTCTTACTGGTATTTTAATTAACGTTGTTGAATTTATCTTAGGCATCAGGTGCATATAGCACTAATAAATTCTTACATAACAAAACTAAAATGAAATTTTTAGTTTGTGTACCGCAGCCAAGTTTGCTGCATCTCTCATAGCCATTATTTTCCAAGCGACTACTTAACAATATTGGAACAACTGCTACAAGAAGATGATTTCAGAATTTCTTTGTTTCTCGAAGTGAATAATAACATGTTTAGTTAATATGCGCATGAATTAAAGCATATAAATATATGCTTATTAATTTTACTTCGTTAACACCCGAGTTCATATACATAATTGATTTTTCCGACATAAATTTGATTATTTGAAGATTTTCAAAAAAGGTGATAAGCTTTGCATTTTATAGGCACTTAAAGTCTTAATTTTTAGAGGGAAAAAATCGGGTAATGTAATGTCTATGAGGCTAGGTACTGATTTAAATAATTTGGTTGATGCTATATTACTGCTATAACTATAAGTTCACTGTATGAGAAGAAAACGAGTATGACACTTTCGAAGCTATAGATAATATAGGAACTTTTATTAGGCATTATTATGATGTATACTTTCCTCGTCTAAAAGAGGAAGGAAGTATTGTAATCACGAAAAAATCGTCTTCCGAAATTTCTTTACAACTTCACGTTTCAGGGCCTGCAGATGACGAAAAAGCCACTAGACGAAAGATATAAGAAAATCAATAAGGGAATTACAATACAAGGCGCAAGAATAATGATGATACGATATGCGGACGACATAGCTCTGTTAGCAGAAAGCGAACAAGAACTGCAAGAAACGCTAACGGAAATGAACTCAATCCTAAAAAACTATAATATGAGTATACATGCGAAAAAAAAACCAAAGCGTTAGTATGCAGCAAAACACCGGTTTTGGGATCCAATATTACATTAGAGAATCAGATAGTGGAAGAAGTAGTAGATTTTTGCTACTTTGGAACTAGAATCAATAGGGACGCAAGTGATAACAAAGCAATTCGAAACAGAATACAACTAGCAAAACTAGCATTTCTTAAAAAAAGAAACTACTAACCTCAAACCAACTGATATCAATTGATAAAAAAACGTATGTCTGGAGTACCGCACTATATGCATGTAAAATTTGGACGATAGTCACAAGGGAGAAAAGGAGACTAGAAGGTGTTGGGCTATGGTGCTACCGACGCATGCTGAAAATAAAGTGGACCGACAGGATAACAAATCTTGAAGTGTTGGGAGAGAGTAAATGAAAGACGAACTCAGATGAAGACTATACAAAAAAGAAGAAGTACCGGGTGGCCAATTAAGAAGGGCAGTCGGTCCTATCTCGAAAAGTAATTGTCGTAAAGACTTGGGGTAAAAAAATTTATAACTAAAGCGGCCAAGAGAAAATTCTGGAAATGATTTTTAAGTTTCTAAAATGGCCGCCAGGGGGCGTAATCGCATTCTTGAATTTTAAATCCCGTTTTTTGAGAAATATTCTTATATTACAGTAGCTAAAATTGACACCGTTTTAAAGCTGAGATAAATTCGATTCTTTTTTGTTAAATGCTTTTTGCTCTATCTCTTAAGAGAAAGTGGTGGGGGGTGTCCGAACATTTTCGGAAAGAAATGTCAATAACTTCAAAATGGCTGAACGGATTTTGTCAAACTTGGAGTCGTTGAAAAGGGCTTTTCTTAGGCTAGCAACGCTGCCTTGAGCGGATTGATTTAGATTGCTTGTGTCGCAGCTAGAGGGCGTTTTGCTACAACACTACAAATAAAATGGATTTTCTCAAAAAAAATAAATTCAACGATATCACTTTTATTGCAACAAAAGATAGCCAAATAAGAGTCTAACAAGCTAGTAAAAACCGCATTTCGATAGTTCTTTCCTTAAAGTTAAAACTCGAAATAATGCCGCATCTTTGGGAATATTTCCAGTATACCTGCCATTATTAAATCCTAATTATCGTTCTTTTAGCAATATATATATAAATTTACTGTTAAAATACCAACCTTATATTTAAAATGTCAATAATAATTAATATTCATTCAATATGACTGATTATTGCCCTTCTGTCCACACGAAATTCGAAATTTTTAAAATGCAAGTGTGCTTTGGAAAACAAAATAGCAAAAATTATAATGGTGGTGTTTAAGTGTCAATCATTTTAAGATTGCAGCTATTTATAGTTCATTTTGGTGGCCTTATTTGTAAAAAAAATGCCTTTTTTCCACCTGTAAGAGTGTTTGATATGTTTCGTGTTTATTTTCAAAACAATGAAAACGCAACTGTTTCTGTTAGAATCTATGCGATGGAGTATCCTGATAGGCGCCATCCAACTGTCAAAGTTTTTCGTGTGGACAGAAAGGCAATATTCAATCATATTGAATTAGTATTAATTATTAGTGACATTTTAAATATAATGTTCGTATTTTAACAATAAATTTATATATATTTTGCTAAAAGAACGATAATTAGGATTTAATAATGGCAGGTATACTGGAAATATTCCCAAAGATGCAACATTATTTTGAGTTTTAATTTTTTACTGATATTTTAGGTTAGGAAAGAAATATCGAAATGCGGTTTTCACTAGCGTGTTAGACCCTTATTTGGCTATCTTTTGTTCCAATAAAAGTGATATCGTTGCATTTAAATTTTTTGAGAAAATCCATTTTATTTCTAGTGTTGTAGCAAAACGCCCTCTAGCTGCGACATAAGCAATCTAAATCAATCCGCTCAAGGCAGGGTTGATAGCCTAAGAAAAGCCCTTTTCAACGACTCCAAGTTTGACAAAATCCGCTCAGCCATTTTGAAGATATTCACATTTCTTTCCGAAAATGTTCGGACACCCCCCACCACTTTCTCTTAAGAGATAGAGCAAAAAGCACTTAACAAAAAAGAATCGAACTTATCTCGGATTTAAAACGGTGTCAATTTTAGCTATCTGTAATATAAGAGTATTTCTCAAAAAACGGGATTTAAAATTCAAGAATGCGATTACGCCCCCTGACGGCCATTCTAGAAACTTAAAAATAATTTCCAGCATTTTCTCTTGGCCGCTTTATTCATAAATTTTTTTACCCCAAGTCTTTACGACAATTACTTTTCGAGATAGGGCCGAGTGCCCTTCTTAATTGGCCACCCGGTACATTAATAGGGCATATTTTAAGACATGATGGACTTCTAAATACAATAATCAAAGGAAAATTAGATGAGAAAAACGCAATAGGACGCCCACGAATGAAATATATGACACATATTACGAAGCACCTATAATGTAATAGCTACACCGAATTAAAAGACTAGCGGCAGATAGGAGAGTATGGAAGACCAGAGTGTCGAAGCAAACCAACTAAACGATTGACAACCAGAGAGAGAGAGAGAGAGAGAGATGACGAAAAACAGGTTGCTCAATCCCGTCTGCCAGTCTGTCTGACTGACTGCCTGTCTGTCTCTCTGTGTGTCTGTTGGGGGTATCCCTCAAATACTATATCTTGGAGGAAGACGATGTTTTGCACTCATGTTATATGTTTACATGGCATGAAAACCAAAAAAAATCCGAGAAATATATATAGGGCGAACATCTTACCTGAGAAATAATTACAAGTAATAATTTGAACATAGCACAAGGTTTATCATTGACGAAAATTACACCTAACAGATACAGTGAGTGTAAACATCACAAATTGGAAGGAATAGTATAATGTTTTCTAACGCAGCAGAAACTCGTCCACTTGAAGTACGCACATGGCTCGGTTATTTTAGCCGCAGAACGTGGATCCCAGCGGACTAAATTTTTACTTCCCTCATCTAAAAGACGAAGGATTTTTTTTATTTGCAAAAACTAAAAGTAATAATTTACAAATAGCTCAGGCTTTACCATTGGCGAAAATGAGACCCAACAGACACAGGGTAAACATCACAGCAGCAACTCACCCAATCCGAACATGCCCGTGATTCAGTTATTTTAGCGACGGACAAGAAACTGACTCGATATAGTCGCTTCGGAGATGAGAGTTCGAATCCCAGCGAACATTTTTTTTTTAATTTGCAAATTGATCAAATTCGCCAGACGGAAGTTTCGTATAAACCCTTTACAGATTTTTGCAAATTGAATACGCCGTATTTTCTGCCTATACTAAAAGTAAGTATAGTTTTGAAGATAATTGCCTTTATTTTTTCTAAAATTTTATTTTTGCAGAGTAAAATCTGTGGGCGCCATGAAAAACGTGACTACGTTTATTTGTAAACTGTAAAAATAATTAACTATGAAATAATTGGCAATCGGTTCCTAATCAAATAGTCCAAAGCGTTTAATTTACAATATAAGGCGAGGCATAAGAAAACTTACTTTGTACAGTTTACACAATGCGTTGGAAGAAGAGAGGCAAAACTCTAATTTATAGTTCATTCAGATTCAAAATAGAGCAAAATCTGCAACCCAAGTGACAAAAATCAGCAGTAAGTTCATTACTAATATGATTTTATTAAAATTTAGATCAGAAGGACATGGCCTTGTTGCTGTCTTTATGAATGTCAAAATTAATGTGTCATGTTTTTAATATGAATCTTTGGTTGAAGAGACCATTTGCAACATTTTTTAGTGGGTAAATTTATTCTCAAATCGCATTCAGCAGATTTCGTTTAGGAAGACATCGCACAATTTTCCAATTTCGAGCTTTGCAAATTTGTCAAAAACTATAACCTCTATATTATACTACATACATCCCATGACCTACATTTTAAGAAAATCAAATTAGTAATCAACTAACTGTTGATATTTGTAACTTGGGTTGCAGCTTTTGCTCTATCTTGAATTTGAATGAACTATAGTTGGAAAAGTATTTTTGATCTTGCCCACCGTCTCGCGAGTGATACTTTTAAATGCGTTGTGAATTTTGCCTTCCATGTCATCTCTGTTGGTTTGGGCTTGGAAATAGATAACTTCGTCCCATTAAGCGTAAGAGAAAATTTGAATTTTCATTCATGTTTCCATCACAATTTGACAATAATCTATTGAATTATCAAAATGCCATGTAAATCTTGATGGCGCTCTATGTATAGCTGGAATGGAATTCTCGATTCCGTATAATGCGTTTTCCTAAACCCTTACTTACATCAGTGATGGCGTCTAATTCATTCAAAATGGGACTATTTGCGGTGGTTTTCTTCGGGCAATAAACTGTTTCAGCGCCTTTAAAAGTTTGTCATCAAAATCTGGAAGGAGTTAACGCTTGGCTGCCATAAGTCCGACTAACGCTCATGATAAATTTTTGCCAGAGTCTCCCAAAGTATAAATCGTTTAATCATCTCAAAAGT
Source organism: Agriotes lineatus (assembly GCA_940337035.1). Lineage (NCBI taxonomy): Eukaryota > Metazoa > Arthropoda > Insecta > Coleoptera > Elateridae > Agriotes > Agriotes lineatus. The sequence continues at coordinate 103,976 of CALNHX010001288.1, forward strand.
TGCACATATTTTGTACAGGGACTAAAAGAAATAATCACATTGTGGGTCCTAAGAAGTTGGAATGAACATTGAAAATAAGACCCGGAAAATCCAATATGCACTCCCTAACAATCAGTAGAGAGAAACACCACAACAGCATGTTACCAAATGTCTGATTAGTACCACAGATATTCCAAAATGTCAAGACTACGAAGGCACCATCGTCGGCTAACTTAGTGAAGATGACTGGGCTCTAAATAAAATGCCGAAGTTAATTTTAATTATTAAAGGCGCCAATGGATTTTTGATTATGACTACGACGCCCAGATAGTGTCGAGAACTCATAAAGTCAAGGAAGGTAGTTTAATACCTTTTAATTCTGAAAGAAAGCCACACAAAGCAGGTCGCAGCAACGAAATCAGACAAGTAATAATGGTAACAGTATATAATAACCAATCGCTGATAATTGCATGTAATAGCCAGTATCGTGTATACCTATAAATATTAATAAAATAAGTCGGGGCACCCCCAAATGACACATAATGCTAAAACAGCCTGTTAGTATAAAATTATCACAGCTAACAGCAGACTTACTTTAACTTAGAGAAACAAAAGTAAACCTACTGCTTGTAAGTTGAAGATGAGAACAGCCGAGGTTGTGTAGTACTGAAATTAAACAGAGCTAACATTCGAGGGTTTTTGAGGGATTTCAGTCGGAGATGTTGGAGCAATTAGCACAGTAATAATTAAAAATACACTAAACGGTCTGCACTAACTTAGCTCTCGGCCGACGAATGCTTCACACATGGAAATTGGGTCAAGGCGGCTCACTGTGTAAAATTGGCCCATGAACCACGAGCTTGTTAATAGCCCATCTAGGAAGAACGCTATTCCTGAAATCGGCGACAACGTGGAACTACAGCAAAGGTCCGGAAGTGCAGACAAAATCGCCGAAACATTCCGCTAAACAAGAGTTGCTGTAAAACAACACGTCATCAGAATAATGTCGCTCAAACCACGGGGTCAACTAAAGAAACTACACAAAGACTTGCTAGTATTGAGGGCTACATTTGCTTTGTATGCCGACAAGACTGCCCGCATGGTCCGTCAAAAGACGAAGAAAACAAATTATTATGATCACGTTCCGCACCGCGAAGCGGTATAAGTAGCGTGGGACCAAATATTCCCCATGAAACCAAATTCAATGCCGCAAACAGGCTCCGGAAAGCCACCAACTTTTCGATTTGGTGAGGGAACAAAGGATACTCTGCGATGCGCACGTTCCTCCAATTACTACCAGAACAACAAAACACAAATCACCAGAGGGCATTTCCAATATATGAAGGTTGCTTCAAACGTCAAAATGTATAGTAGATAGTAACTACTGGTATACAGGGTGTCCTGAAATTCGACCGACAAACTTGTGAGGATTGCAATAGACGCCGTATTTTAATGTTTTACGCAAAATATATTAGCTGCAAGTAAAAGCTAACAAAGCTAAAACAGTTTGGAGTGTTATAATAAAATTTTTGTTTGTTAGAATTTTCTAATGAAAATACTTATAAGGGTTTTGAGTTTCAACCCCATGCAGTCATACGTAAAAATAAAAAGGAAATCTTACAAATAAGTTTTGCTATTGGTAGAACACATTACACATTTTCATTGTAATATGTTTTTCCAATTTTCAGTAAAACGAAAAGAATCTAATTTTAAGCCTATCTTTAGAAGGGCATAACTCGGCGGTTTATATGCAAACACTTTCTGTTTCAACGTCCAGTATATTTCCACAAGTGTGTTGGTTAAATTACAGGACATCCTGTATAACATACGGCAATGAAGACCATAATTCTAGTTAGCTAAAATTCAAACATGAGATAGCCCTTATTATTAACCCTTGCTAGATACCCTCACTGTTCAAAATCGATGAACTGCGAAGTGTTCTCTATTTGTTTGACAACTTACTGAATAATTTCGCCCAGAGTCTCTGGTATCAATGGCGAGTGCAATCTAGCGAGAATGCATTTCGTATTCATGATTGATTTGCTCACTGACGGAGGTATTCACGCTTAGTGATGTAGGGGTTTATCACATACTGTGTGCGACATGCATTCGGGCTGTATAAAATATGAAGTTGCTTTCGCCGGTTTTGCTGCATGCAGCGAACATGTAGCGCAGTATTATTTGCTCAGAAAAGAAATTGTCTGTCAACAAAGTTTCACCATGGCTAATTGTTTGCGCTAGAGCTGCGTAGACACTTCCTATTAAACTCAAGTGCATATCATGATATTTTTAGTTCTCCTGAAGTTCATTTCCCCTGTTAATTACAGGTTTGGTTTGCTTTACACCATCGGCGTTGGATTACCGAGCAATTACGGTGTTGCATGCTCAAATCACACTGGGAATATTACTTACTGATACCTTAGGTGTTCGCAATTCAAACTTTATTAACCATGATTCTTCCTTTAAAGTATAAAATACGTTCATTAATACTAAGATTAGGATATGTAACCGTTTCTACAATCAGATTTGTTTGTTCGTCAAAATAGCATTGAGTGTTAATAGTTCTCTAGTGTCGAAGTGTTTTCAAAATATTTAATTAAACCCTGATTTTTCTACTATATTTTCAAGTTGGTAAGAGGTATTAAGTACATAATGTAGAGCTTTCTTAGATGTGTTTATTTTATAACAGAGCGAACGTAGCGTACGAGGCCGATAAAAATGACGAGTCAAATAAAGTCTGATTAGATCCGACGTATAACGTACAAGATTTTATTTCTCATTCCGTGTCGCCTTTATTTATTTTTCGATAAAATTTAATGCAAATTAATGATAATGAATAAAAATAACCTAGTTACCTTGGGTCGCATTTTCTTGGTTACAGTGCACATTATAGTACACATTACAGTATGAAATAAATTTTGTTAGATTTCGATTTCTTTCGAGTATCTACTTCTAATAAATTCTCTGTTCTACTTATTTACAATTCACATATTTACACCACAACGGTGGCGTAGTGAGTAAGGCACGCTTTCAATACGCAAGTCATCAGTTTGAATCCGTTTACAGTCGGAACTTTTTCCGTATACTGTGCCAGTACTGCGCCTGGTGACCATTCGACGTTGATATACAATTATTATCATCGCTGTTGTTTGAAAACTAATTTATAATGTAGAGTAACAAAATTACATATAAATCACATCAAGTCAAGGTATGACCTTCATTCGAAACATTGTAATGGGCCGATTCGTGTCACCCTATATATATATTTTTGGTAGTTAACCTTTAGGCTGCTAAAAACTAAGCCGTAGTTTTCATGATCTGTTAATTAGCTTAAAACGCATTTTAGGTGTGCACGTGAATGGGCCATCACAGCTGATGGCAGGCGTTGCTTGAAGGACAGCGGCGGGAGCCAAGAGCGTGTTACGTCTAAAGCCGAAGAACGTCACGAAAAACCATCAAATGCGTTAAAAAGTGCCTGTGTGGATCTGCGTTAACAAGTAGCATACACCTAGTGCATCTCAAGCTAAAGGGCCGTTTCAAAAGCGAACAATTACCTTGGAAGCAATATTGAGGAACCAACAATCGACACAGAAAGAAGCTGCGATTTCGGCTTCAAAGAAGCACATGGAGCTGACAGGGGCTCATATGGCAGAAATACTAATTCCAGGTTAGTTACTATGATTAACTACCTCCATTTACTGTATAAATTAGTGAAATTGGAGAAACCAGAAGCTTAATACTGAATGACGCAATCTTGTGACACCCGTGAAAGCGCGTGAAACACCACAGCGTGAAGTAGCAGCTGAGTCAAGCTTTCTTAGTGCGCGCGGAAATGCACGTATCAGCAAATAGCTAAACTTGAGGGCAGAGAATAACCAGGCCCGACTTAAGTAATTTGTGGTTGAGACATAAAAACATTTTCACGCAGTTTGTGTTGGGACTTGCGTCACTAATTAAATGTAAGTCAGGCACATATATTTAATAGATATATCCTGTATGTCTTGCCGAAGTTTATAATTTTTGTGTTTTGCGTGAAGGTACTTCCCTGTATTCATATCTCTTTTACAGATTATATTTATTTTTACGTAAACTGTTTGGTTTTTATTGCTGGAAGTGTTTGCATGCACAATTTCAGCATGCCAGGTGACAAAGAGTAGGAGAACCAGAGCAATATTAACTTCCCCGTAGCCATTTTGAGATAATAGTGAATTTTATGCTTCTACGACTGTTTAAACTAGCAAACAAAGGGCAATATTAATTAATAATACAGTAGAGGATAGGGCCAAGTAGAAAACGACATTACAACATATCCACGATATCGAATATACAGGGTGCTAAATGTGTATGGAATATGCTCTTTATATTAGTAAATATTCCGTTTATCTAAAAATATTTCAAATAGAAGTTGTTTAGTATTTAATTCTGAATCACAAGAAAATATTTAATAATATAATTTTTAAAATTTAAGGGCAACCAATAACATAATTTTTTAAAATAGCATGTTGATCATTTGCCAGATATTTCAATCTTTTCAATAATGAACATCTTTGTTACACATATAGGTGTAAATTTTTGAAGAAAGTCCGAAAATCTTAATGTCAAGTGAAAGTAAGATAGCTAGCGCCCCTACACATATTATGTGGATCTAATTCTATATGTATAAGAATTTGAAATAGTATTCGAAACTAGTCATATCAAGCTTGAATTCGATTCTGACAAGTAGTCTTTGTAAGAAAAATACTAGTACTTTGCGAGTGCAACTTCTTAAGGATGCATTTTGTACTAAGGCATGTTTGGCGCTATCCGCCTACTTTGATGGGAATTGTATTATCCTAGACGGTGTCCCATTTTTTTAACACTATATATAATATATACTTTCATCTTGTTATTTCCGATATAGAATTGTTGTTTTTTTTCACAAACTGCATAAGACAGAGAAAGTTATGTCCTTACAATTGTAGCCCCTTTTTATTATACCGTATACGGCTTTTAACCTCATATTGTATTCAAGCCTATTTCCTTTTAATACTAGTTCTATGGATTTTTCAGAATAAAGCGCGGGTTAAAGCGCTGGATGGAACGGCACCTCCTATCTGCTGTCAGCGAGCTAAGTCGATTTAGTGTTTAGTTCGTAGTCCATGCTCCTGCAAGCGTCATCCATTTCCCTACAAATAATCTCACAGAAGGGACGCAGCACCTTCTCGTGAATTCTGATTGCCATGGTTGAGTTTGGGTATTAGCTCTAATTTACAACAGTTTATATTTAATTTGGGTTGTAGGTAAAAATAGTATTAAGGGAAGTTTTCTTAGTCAGCGATAATATAGCAATTGTATATTGAAGCATTGCTGGTGTTTATCCTTGTGCACTTATTTTATCGGAGGCCTCTCGACAGACACGCATCGCAGATCAAGCCAGGTATTAGCTTTTTGCAAGCACCCACTGGCTGGTTATCAATTAGGATAACTTTTTTCGATGTTTGGTTCCTGCTACTGAGCTTCACTCTATTTGCAGCCTTGCCTGCTATTTGAACCGCGCAATTTTATGTTGAATGTTTTTTTTCACCATTTACCTTTAACTAATTATTTCCTTGCTTAAGACTACAACATGGCTTTTTGACTTCAATATTCAACTTTGTTAGTTATCTTCGTTTGCCTAACGTAGCTTTTGTACGAGGTACACGGTGAGTTTTATTTAGACTGTAAATTGGACTGTTTTATTCATGTCATGGTTAATGACTGGCGGTGCTCTTTTGTAACTTGCTTTTATTTTATATCCTTACTAACCTTAAGAACCGTCGCCTTGTCCTTAACCATGATAACGATTCGCCGAGAGTTTTGAGCTAGTCCCAGTTGTGATTGCCCTTTGTTGAATGGCGATAAACAATACATTTATAAAACTATAATGTTTCTATAGATAGGCTTCCGAGGAGAAAAAGCTTTTTTAATTTTAGTCTTAGGGTAAAATGCAATTTTTGCAAAAAATATAATTTTTTGTTCCGACAAAATTTCCAAATACCGCATTAAATAAAAAAGGTTAGAAACGTTAATACAGGATCTGTTTCGTTAATTAAAAAGAACATAAAGCGATTTAAACAGTTAAAAACTGCTTGTAGATTAATGAAAATTACGTATAAAACGAATGTTATTAATATGTCTCCCTCCTTTGTACCAAAATCTAATTTAAATGCGGGCTGTGCTTAATGCAGACTTGCTTATAAAGGTTAATTTATATTTCTGAAGTAAAAAATAAAAAGGCTTTTCCTATTGACAACCTGTACATTAGACACACAGCGACGCCTATAATTGGCCTAACGGCTGTTGGCTGAGTGCGAATTAAATTAATTAAATAAATAAATAAATAAATATATATAATTATGTGCTATAAAGACCAATTTAGTTTATCATACTTAGTGAAACATGTAATGCACCTCTAACTGCTTTCGCCTATTAACACTTATGACAGCTCCTGTATTATGTAAAAATCCGTTGCTCAAACCAGTGGTACGGTAGTAAAGTTGAGACTTCTGTATTAATAGTATTAGGTAGTGATAGCTGAAAACCTTTCCCACGAAACATGCTGCGTCCAAGCAATTAGGTTAATGGATAACGCAGTTCGAGTTTCCGATCGTCATCCTAGGCCTCTTGAAAGGTATCGGAAAATTGAAGCATTCAATGACGATTCTGAAGTGAGATGTACGGACGTTTTGCTTTATCTAATTATTGACGTGGGACCCAACAGGTTCGTCTGCGAATCACATTTAACTCACTCAAGTAGAAACGTTTGCTTGATTTATCCAAAAGTATCAGTGCTCTTCAGTAAAGTGTAAATTAAATAATTTTCGGGATATATCATATTTAAATATGAACGATCATGTACTTTAACAAAACTATTCACTTCTTGTTACCGTGTACTATATTAGTATAATATAGTATAAGAATAAGATAATTTACAGAGATAAATTCAAATAGCTCTGACTAATTGAACCCATCGACACATGGAAATAAGTATCGAATCAATATAAACATCAAACCCGTTATAGACTACTAATGTGTCACAATAGAAAATGTTTTCTTTTATGACTGGGAATTAAAATGTAAATTACGATCACTCTATAATTGTTTCACTTAAATTAAATTGTGATACAACTATAAATGAAAACGCATTAGCGTATAAAATATTCTTTATAAAATTAATTCGGTTAGTTAATGCATTCTTACTGTGTCACTCTTTACACTATGTTTAGTCTATCATTGGAATTTCTACTTCTGTTGGAATTTGTGTTTCAAGAAAGCATACACTTTTAAGTTTTATCAGAACGGTTGGCAAGTGGTCAGGATTTCTCTAACTTAATTTTCATATTCTTAAATAAGAGTAACCACTATTAAAATTATAATAAAAAACAATTGCATGGTTTAAAAATGTAAAGGTTCAAGGTACTCCAATTCTCCCAACAAGGGTTGGTGTAGAGACAAAATGAACTGCTACAGTGGTGAGAAAAAGAAGGAGTAGAGAATGCGGAATAGGCGAGGAAGGATGGAGAAGTACTGCCACACAATTCGTCTCAGGGGAGGAACATGTTGACTGAGAGATCCACCTTAAAACCTGAATCAGGGAATTGAACCAACGATCTCCAGAATGCTAATTACACGTGGTACTGCTATTCCACAAAGCTCGATGTATTACAATTATATAATCTTGTAACAACAAAAACATCCGCGATCCATAATATTTTTATAATAAGAATATAATTGAAAAACAGTTAGAAAATGATAGAGAGACACATTAGGTATTATCGAACTTGAAGAAAACTTATCACAGCGTCGCTAGAGAACATCTATGGGAAGAAATGAGAGACACTGGAATAAATCCTATATTAATTGGCGCAACATACTGTTACGATTTGCGTTCTTGAGGGAAAAGGAACTATACACGGTTGTTCGAATAGACTTTACTTGTATCATAAATATTTTAAGGTAGAACTTCGTAAGCAAAATGGTCATATTAAAATTACAACAGGCGAATATTTAGCCGATGTTTAGAAACGTGCCTTTCTCTGGGAAGATGAAAATATTCAAATCTCACGGAATAGTTACGAGTAAATTTATGCAGGGTTTACCTCATAAACCGAAAAATTGGGCTAAGGTATATGATTAGTACTTGGTTAAAAGTGCAACTGTTGCAACTCGGCCACAAAAATTACGTGCCGGCTGGAGCAAATTTCTTTAGGAGAATTGTAAAACTTTATTAACGATAATTTGCTAGGTGTCGCCGCTTGGCCAATGTGTGATATGTGTGAAACCTAAAAATTTGCGAAATCCATAGAACTATTATGAATTCTCACGTACGTCTGTACGTGACAAGACTCCAAAATTTAGAACTGCTCTGATAGGCTTATTTGGAAACGCCTACCGAGTTTTATTGGTCAAACTGGTGAATTTAGTTGGTTAATAAGAAAAGTTGATAAGTGATGGCATTAAACTTAAGTTATTCTGTAAACGGCAGAAAATAAATGCAAGTATTTGTACTTAAGTGTTCTTATTAATCTCGCAACAGTAGCTTTAGTCTTCGTGTACAAGTGCATTTTAACTAAAAGGATTGCCAGTTACCCCGACTTTAGGCCTATCGCAACAATATACATTACACGAAAACAGCAAGGCAAAGGTAAAGACAGGTAGTTATTAATGGAAGAAATTAAGATAAACGTTGGCCTTCGGCAGGGATGCTGTCTCCCTTCTAACCTTTTCAAAATCTATCTAGACAGATTATTAAAAGGGTGACAAAGTGGGTAAAATTATGGAAATACGGGTAGAAGAAGATATACTGTACACTTCATGATATGCCGATTACCGGATTGTAATAGCCGAAGACAGCGATGATCTAGGGCTATATAGTACGAAAATTGAATGAAGCCTCCGAGCAATCTGGATTAAAAATAAATCAGTAAAAATGCGACTACTTGCATTTGGAAAATAAGGAAATCGAAAACCTCCCATTAGAAAAGGAGCATATTCAAGTAGTTGAAAAGTGTAGATATCTAGGTGTTATATACTGTTTGATGCTTTTGCGGTTACTCGAATTATTTTTGTTAACATAAAATATCGGCTTAGACCGCGTAGTCTTTGTGGACAATTACCCAGCCTTCTCTGGTTTATTGTGCCTTGCACCTTGTTAACTCGAGCAAGGATCCACGCCATGGCCATGCTCTTTGGTGGCTCGTGTTGTTCGAGTACCTTAAGAACAAATATACTTAGGCAATGCGACTTTCATTCTCATGATGCAAGCTGCAGGGTTTTACGAAACGTTAGTCAATATAGCTGCACAGGCAGCAACAAGGCCAAATCTGCCGAAGCATCCTCGTTCTGAAGGCACTCAAACAATACGAGACACCACGTGGGCTCGAGTTCACAAGGTACAAGGCACATTAAGCCAGAGAATACTGGATATTTATCCACAAAAACTGCATTGGTTATTGTCGTGCTTGCTGGAATTGCTTATTTCTTAGTGGTGGAAATATTTTACGCTGAAGTTCTTTCTAAACTAGGCAACCCTTATAGTTGGCAAGGTGGTTACCTTTACAGTTACGTACACATAATTTCGTTGTTTCTTTCTTTGCGTTGACATTGTGCTGCTAGATGATTTCCAGTGCATTTAACGCACCTCGGACATCACCTGCAGACATTTTTGGTGTGACCAAATCTTTAACACTTAACGCATTGGGGTATTTAACGCTTTGCAATAGGCGATTCAAATGAGGCCATTAAATGAGCTAATTTGTTGATGCTATAGACATCTTTATTATTTTTTGCTGGCTTTAGCTTCAAAAATAATATAGGTAAGGGTACCTCAGTTACTCCTTGCCTCATACCTTTATATATATTCCTAAAATTCATGACTCACTCACCGACTCATCAACGCCGAGCCCAAACCCTTGGACTTAGAAAGCTGAAATTTTGTACAGCGGTTCCCTTTATGATCTATACAAGGAATAAGGAAGGATATTTTGAAATTCAACCCCTAAAGGGGTAAAACGGGGGTTCCAATTTTGTATGGAAAAATAATATTAATATTAAATAGACATTTCAACTTGAAACTTCGTAAAAGTACTCTTAAAAACAAATAAGCAAACACGTATTTCGTGATTTCCGAATATCAACCCCTTAGGGGCTGAAATGGGGTAAATAAGCTTAAAAATCGATATGGGTGTCGTTATTGAGGTTTTTTGGAACGTTGATTGCGAAAATGGCATTTATTTTTAAGTCCAAGACAGTTTCCTGAGTGAGCGAAGCCGCAGGCAAAAGCTAGTATACAACAGTGTGGCCATGTGTTCTTGTTTTAATTGGTGCAAATTAGCGGAACGTTTCCGAACACTACTCTAAAACAGCGCTAGCGCTTTTCTTTGGTAAGTATGGAATTCCGTTTTCGTTTCTAACAGAGCCCGAACTATTTATGTATTTTTTTGAGATTTTTTGGTTGAACCTTAACTTCGTCATTGTTTAGCATTTTAATGTGGTATTCGCCTTTTGCTAGCAATTCCAATAGGTTTATAAGTATATAATTTCATTTGAGTCGCTTACTCGTAGTTTTTGTTTGTTTGGATTGTAGTTGATCGCAGCTTTCTTTAGGTCCTCGTTTTATGCTCGCAGCTAATTGCTATTCCGAATCTGGAGGATGTTGAAACAGTTGTGATTGATTGAGAGCCATATTATTTCGCGATTAGATGTTTGAGGTTACAGGTGCGTTTGATGTTTGCAGTAGATCTTGTATATTGCATCTTGGATAGCAATTACTTGGCAGTGTTGGTTGTAGGTACTGATGATTTGGAGGGGCGTATTGCAGCTGATTATTATGGTCTATTTGTATAGGTACGAACTGTTGGGTGTTTTGTATAAGCGTGGATTGATTATAAAAATAAGACATAGTAGCTGCGTGCTTTTAGAACTTACAAACTAAGCATTTGTTTATATTTTCGTACACTTAGGTATCACGTGTATTTGACTTGTAGGTCGCACAAAATTGCTGCTCGACCTCGCACACAGTTGAAATACAACCATTTACGCTTTCAGAGTCAAACGGTTACTACTAAAATATAGTAACCAACTGTCTTTAAATGAGGTTTTTATAGAGATCTTTTAAGCAAATGCACGTTTTCATATGTAAGATTGGCTTTTGGGCTGTTTAGGAAGTACTATTTATAAGAGAATTATTTACACATTATTCTCTGTGCATAAGTGTCACTATTTAAAACAACTAAAGAGGCACTAAAGTGTGCAAAAACCCAGCCTACGTATAATTCGACTCAAAAGCTAGTCAGCAAGCGGATACAAAAGCCATGGTTCAATATGCGTTCAACCCGACCGATCGCCCTGTTGTTTATTTGAAAGCTAGGATCCTGTTCGACAGATTTCCACAACGATTCAACCCGGCTGTTTTGTCACGGTCTATGAAACTGTTATCGGGCCCGGAACCAGCAGCCTGACCAACATAGGAGCAGTGACAAACGTCATCCTGAAAACACATCAGAACGGTTTCGGCTATTCTAGCGAGGGTGCGCTATCTCCGGTGTATTAATGCGACAAGACGCGAGGGATAAGCAAGTTTACCTATTATGCGAAGTGAATAAGCCTGTTCAACTTCAATCGCAGATCGGGCAAGACAAAGACGTTATTCAGATATTACTTCCAGATTGCTTCACATTACCCCTTTGCAGTTCTCCGCAAAGTTTTAGGTACGCAATAAGAGTTTTTGCTGGTCATAACTTAGCTTTGCTTATTGTTGTTCTTTGGGTGGTAGTTTAATTTGAGTGAAAGTTTTTGGGTTGTTGCTAACATCATTAAAAGCTTGTAACTACTAAGTTTTGTACTCGCAAAACACATCTCTCCCACTTTTTTGCTCTGCTTTTACGAATATTGACTTTTTGTACATTTTAAATTATTCTTAGTCTACTGTAATTACTAGAGATACATACAGAGGTTTCCAAGTAATTGAAAAATATTCTTTTATTGTACTGCAACAACGCGTCTGTATATTTACCTAATCAGGTCTGCTGAATCAATCGCGATCGTAATTTACATCTGGTAAAAATACTCGTAATACTGATCCTTCTAGTTTCACATTGAACGGTGACAATTTTACATATATCAGTGTTCTATATATTCATTCATTAACTGATAATTTTCAACTGGTGTTTGCACAGTCGTGGGGGCTCCTTCATTTTAAGCGTACATATTTCTAAAGCGTATAAGAAAATTTGAATTTGAACGGAGGTGGCGCAATTTGTTAGCCTGAAACGGCAACATTGTTTAACTACAGGTAGTACAAGTTACTTTCGTGCAATTTACTAAAGGCATTGCTGCCAAATTAATTTTTTATCATTTCAACACCTTTTTATCTTTAATATTACCACTTCTTGCATTTTATTTCATTAATTGTTGTCAACATTATTTACAAGTATTTATATTTCTATAATTAGGTTTAAGTGTATAATTTATCATTATAATACTGCATATTAAAGAAATTAAGAACCAACTGGGTAACCCATATTTTCAAAAATATATCTCACAAGGAATTTTTAAATTAAAGCAAAAATGGCCTGCTGCATGTGCAAGCAGCTTGATTAGCAGGATCTACGAGCATATACTTATCATGGTCAATGATTACAATTTTCTGACGTGTTTTTCACACGATCTCCTTGATCATTTACCTACTTCAAAGCTTTGCTTTGAGTAGCTGTGAGTGGTTGCCCAAAGCCTCTTCACTTTAGTATAAGATACCGTTTGCCTTGTTATATTTAGTTTTCATGCCAGATTAACCACCGACATTGTTGGATTTTACAAAAACTGTTTTCTCACTTGAGTTATGCACCGTCCAAGAAGGTTTTCACATTAAGTAGCATAGAAATTGTAATGTGTACTATATAATTAACCCTTTTTGAGCGTGTCTAATAATACGATATATTATTCGTCATTTTCCTTCGCCAGTAAAATACTGTACTGCAGTTTTTACATCACCATTGCAATGAGTTTCAAAATATTGAACAACACGCTTTGAAAAATACTCATTTTCTCTGCGCTACATTTTTAAATCTTAGAATATATATTATTATATTTCAAATTTGTAAAACAGCCGCTGTAAATTCATCTTTTGAGACCATTAGTAGTGAGTATTAATTCTGTCCGCTCTGTCTCACTTTAAGTGAGAACTGCGTGTAAAGGTGAATGTCCGCTACCAGAAGCAGAAAGCGCTCAAGGCTAAAGCGAAAAAAACGTGCAGTTGACCGGGGGCGGAAATGTGACAACAGGAAAATCGTAATCTTTAAAAAGGGTTGCCTTCATTAATTAAGGGTGTTATCCCATTACGGTCGCAACGGGATAAGAAGGTGGCCACATTTCGTACCTTTTAAGCAACGGGATGTTGTGTCTCTTTTGTGCTATTCGTCAACCCCTTTTTTACTCTATAAATATAAAGTTCCTTGGAACTCCGAATTTTTGTAGTCTCCCCGAATACTAAACCGGGGTAGGGCCATCGTCAAACTACTAGCCTACCGATTATACCGTACGCCGTTTTCAAGGGTTGTTTATATTCCTTCGAGTGCTAGGAGAAGTAACCGACAGTCAGGAACGATCCATTGTGCTTCGAGGCCCTACGAGATGCTGCCCCGCGTGTGTCTTATTGCGTATCAGGTACTACCAAGAATCTATACACCAAAGCTAAGTTCCTGTGTGGAGAAAAACCTGCGAAGCACACCTTCCTTGCGATCTCGGCAGTTTCCATGTTACTGTTTGGAAAATTCGCCCATGCATAAGTTTAGACTGCATGACATCCTTGGACATTACGAATTATCATAAACACCTGCAATCCTTTCTAATTACCTCCAGCATTACCGGACTGTATTTATATGGAGCACATTTGTTTGTAGGGCAACTTAGTTCTATGGGTTATCGGATGTAAACATTGCTTGTGCTTTAAATACCGTTTTGCCTTATAACATATACACTGAATTTATTATTATTACAAGCTCCTAAAAAAAGATGTCTATCCAAACCATCTATTATCAATAGATTACAAATATCTTCAGTCTGGTATGAATATTAAATGCATAGAAATTTTTCTCCTTATTTTGGGGACAGACATGAGTTATTTTCCAAGCACCATTTATAAAATATATATATTTTATATTTTTCACTATTATCTTGAACTCACAATTCACAACTTGTCAACGTTTTAAAGAGTGCCTGATAAAGAAAATATTTCCAGATTTGACGATTTGGTGGCTGACTCAGTACTCAAATTCAAATTCACTAATTATAGAACCTTAAATTCGAATATTTTGTTACCATTTTGGGAATTATGGGTATGCGTTTTTATTTTAATAATGTACTGTAGGAAGTTTATCGAAAATCCCTTGAAAATGGATTTGAGGTATGTTAATACATATAGCATTCAGATCTGCCTCCCTTAACAGAATACAGGAATTAACCTTCTACATATCATGAAATCGAAACAATTTCAGCTCAAGTTGACTGTGAAACGTGAAAACATACAATAATGCATGTCCACTTTTAAGTTATGCAGCTCACGAGCTGTCGTTTTATAGATTATGTGAGGTTATGTCTGTTTTGCTGTCAGGCATATAAAATCTGTGTTGTCAGTTTTGATTTGGTAGTTAAAATGTATTTTAATCAAGAACATAAATCGTTTGTAATAGAGTGTTACTTTCGCAATGGTGTAAATAATAATGAAGGATGGAGGTACTCTGTTGAAAATGCTTTTAAAGACTTTTTACAGCAGTTTC
>CALNHX010001288.1:118769-237789 GCA_940337035.1 Agriotes lineatus
TAAAAGACTGGGCGGTAAATATGAGAAAAAGAGATGGTACCGAGTTTAAGGCGGCTACAGTCAAGACGATATGGAATATAACTGCCAAGTTGTTACAAGAAAGGTGCTGTATAACTGTAATGAATACAAAATCATTGTGAACCCATTCAAAAATGTACTATTTTAACAAGCACTAAATGCCCGTGACGCGAAGCGCAAAATGTTGCAATCAGATCCAACTAAACGAAAAATGTATTTTTGTAGTGGCAAAAAATCGAAATTTTCCCTTGGGATTTTGTCAGTTTCTTTTGCCACTTGCATCCACGGCAACCACCAAATATGTTGCTTTAATCTAGGTGGTATTTAAGAAACGTCATTTAAACTGTCATTGCGCATCAGTATAAATGTCAAAATGAACCGATATTTGGGAAATAGTCCACAAAATGTATTTCGGGCTTATGATTTTGCTCGGAAAATGTTTTACTCACGATTTGTTGTTTTTTTGGCAATACCACAAGACAAACTAACTTGATC
Source organism: Agriotes lineatus (assembly GCA_940337035.1). NCBI lineage: Eukaryota > Metazoa > Arthropoda > Insecta > Coleoptera > Elateridae > Agriotes > Agriotes lineatus. The sequence goes on from CALNHX010001288.1 coordinate 119,283, forward strand.
AAATTCCCGAGCCGAAGGCTGAAAGGGCTGCACTAGCAGTAAATGGTTAGATAAAAACAATGATAGCAATGCATGCCCTATTAGATTATTTTCTAAATTAGTATCAAAACGGGGCAGAAATATTAAGACCAACTATTTTTTCGACCAAACGGTTACTGGAAGACCGAAAATGATAACTGGTATGATAATATGTCTCTAACTAAGAATGTCATTAATGGATGGACAAAATCTTCGGGAAAACTGCAGAATCCGTGGCCAATTCCCCTCCTATTGTTAATAATAATATTATTATCCATGTTTCTCTAGAAACCATAACTAAATTTATACGGGAAGCAAATAAAAGGCGGGGAATTGGCCCCGGATTCTGCAGTTTAGCCAAATCTTCTGCTGAAGCAATCGGATTGGATATAAGATGCACAAGAATTACTAACCCCACCAATTGAGTGGAGCACAAGGACAAAAATTATTAAAAATTCCATGTCATAATAACGCCAATTCTATAAACGCGTATCTAAACATTGACCAGGAACACCACAACAAAATTATTAACAATATGCGTGGAAACACCTCTTCAATAATGAAAACCAATACGTCATCAGCAAATTCATTTAATTTTACTAATTTTTCTTTTAATAATTGGGTTTCAATAAATAATTTTGTGTAAATAATTTTGAATAATATCCCTCAAGTGTGTTACCTTTAAGAGTTAACCCTCGGCTGGTTGTAATAGCACCCCCTTTGGAGCCCTATTTCAAGTTCCAATTGTAATATATCTAAGCTACACTTTGTAAGCAAATTGTGATATATCTCATATATCGAGTTCCACTTACTGTGTTTATTGTAATATTTATCAACCACACTTGTAGTATCAAATTAAATATACCATCTTACTAATTATTAAGTACAGTTCATTTATATAACTACTTTTCTTCTTAATGTGATAAGTAGCAATTGACCTAACTCCTAAATCAATTTGACATTTGAAATTATGTCATGTAATTATTATTGTTTAAGCTGCAACTAGTCAGTTTTATAAGCAATGCGAATCCTGATTCCCAGCTGAATGGCTTAACCTTCAACTAACAACTTCCTCTAATATTTAAAGACTGAATTCCTTTTAAAATATAATAAACATTTGATTTTATGAATCAAATACAAGTTTCAGGTACTTCATAAAGTTAAATTCGTACGTTCAGTTTGTTAGTGGCACATTAAAGTTTGATCTGACATTACAAAATTCAATACATATGGTCAAAAAATAATTTAATCAAATGTTAAATGTATTCAAACTTGATTAATAAATGAATATTCTAAATATAACCTAATTCCAAAATATTCAAATTTCAAAATATAATTGTCGAAAATGTTGAGTACTCAAATCACTAGTGAATTTAGAAAAATTAAATTCTAAATATAATTACAATAGCTTAAAGATTTGTCGCACCATACTTACTTTATAATTTCTTATTATTTTGTAAGAAATTGTCACTAACCTTCTGAATGTTTATGTCTTGTAGTACCTGAATGCTCTACCTCAACTCCTAACTGGATAGATTCTAATCAGAAAACACTTCCTGGTTGTTCCCGACCAAATCAAAGGCTCGTTGTAGCTCTTTGAAAACTATTATTTGATAGCCTGTTCTACAGCATACCACAAAACTCACTTTCACTGGTTTTACTGTCTTCGTAGTAATATACCACGTTAAATGGAATAAAATAATCTTGAATTATATATTTGAATAATATTTGTGACTTGAAGTCAAATTTGATCGTAGTGAATGCTTTATTACTACTACGTATCAAATCAGCAATTATTATTCTATCACAATTAATGGGAATTTAACTCTTAATTTGACTATTTCTCGTAGATTCTAAATTCAAGTTATTTTGTTACTCACAAAATATAAACAACCCTGTGGTTGCCCTTACTACCCCACCAGTTAAACATAAAACTGTTATATCACATAATATCCGTTAGATATCTGGACATAAATATTTAAACTAAATGTACCATACATACTATATGCTGCATTACATCGTCCTAGGAGACAACGCACTTGCGAGTTATGTAGTATTAAACGCCGACTCCTAGTAGATAAAGTTTATCTCCTTGCCGGAGCCGCATTATATTATCTTATCATGTGCTGATGTATTTCCTATGCAGAGATTACCTGCAAGGCAGCTTCTGTATTTAGTTTTAGTTCGTAGCTGCATGTCATAATTAAAACTTGTATTGTTACGACTCCGTCGGTAATTTAAGTTTTTCAATAAAGAACATTTTTAAAAACTTGTATCGACGTTAAACAAACATCAATGGCGCAGTCTTGTGGATTTTTGGCAAATTAAGAGCGAATATCTTAATTTCCAAAAGAAACCTGCTACTCAACCCCGCTGGTCCGAAGCATTTCAACAATCAAATGCCGAAGCCCCGCAACTGAAGTTGGTACCGCCGAGCGGAAGGAACAAGCATCGTCCGAAGTCGAGGCACCACCAATTCCAGTCACCCCCATTCATTGTGAATGCCTGATTATTGGAATCGACCCTTAAACAACGCAGCTATGAAAGCGTAAGCGTAAAATTTTACATATTATTGCAAGTGAAAGTGCAACGATTTGCTTTTATTGAATAATTTAATATTTACTAACATTATTAGCTTTAAGCAATTAGTTCTAAGATTGGATAAGTGCAAAACGAGATGAGATACTGGCGTACACGTTAGGTGTGCTTAATAATTCAGCCAATCGACTTTGCACTTATGCGTAGGTACCCTGATTAGGTTAATTTTAAGGCCCTACTAACGTAAAAATATATAATTAATGATTGACACGGACACTTCGTCAGAAAGTGAATCCGAACAAGCGAACATATTTGAACAATCAACTTTAGTAAATCGCGTTATTTTAAGACCTCCACGTTTAACAATGGCAAACGAACAAAATCAAGTGCCTGTAGAACAGCTGGAACAACCGCAACCGCGAATATTTAATGCGTACCCACCTGGATTTCATATGAGTATCTTAAATGAAATACCTACATTTTCCGGAAATCCATCCGAACTAAGTGAATACATTCGCGCTGTCGAAGACATCATTGTACAATTTTGGCAAGCTCAAAATCCAAACGCATATATAAATAAACTATTGTTATCTGCTGCTAGAAACCGCCTAAAAGGTGCAGCGTTAGAAATTGTAACAGGATACACTTTCATTTCATGGGCAGATTTAAAGTCAACTTTAATTAGCAATTTTGGAGATCAAAGGTCTGAATTAAATTTACAAATTGACATGACTAGACTCAAACAAAGTACTAGAGAATCACCAATCGATTTCTTTAATAAAGTCAGATCGCTTTTAGCAATTTTAAACTCAAAAATTTCACTGGGAAACGAAGCCCAAGATATTAAAGATTATAAACTAACATCATCAAAGGACTTAGCGTTAAAAGTATTTACAAGTGGTTTATTGGAACCCCTCGGTAGCTTTACAAGAGGCAGAGCACCTCAATCGTTAGAACAGGCAATTACAATTGTTAAAGAGGAATTAGACATTCGTTATTTTCAAGGTTTAAACAAAAATAACCCCCCAAATAATTTCTCGCAACCAAAATTTTCATTGCAAAGACCACCTACTTTCCAAAATTATCAAAAACCATTCAACACGCAACCGTTAACGCATACTTTAACACATCCAAACTATAACCAACAAAATCATTTTACCAATTCAAGACAACCACAGTTTAAACAAAATGCTACACCTACATTTAATTATGGAAATCAAAGTCAAACTCCTAATAGACAATTCCAAAAACCTCCAACAGATGTTTTTGCCCCAAAACGAAATTACGTACCAACATTTAAGCCAGAACCCATGCAGACAAGTACGATACAAAAACGTCCTGCATCGCAACAATTCAAAAGAACACAACCACCACGACCATTAAATCAAAATTTCAATTCAAACTTCCGACCAACTAATTACATACAACAATCTAATCAACCGCGAAATTTCCATGCCCAAGAATTATTTAACACTGATTTTTCCGAAACCGAATATTTTCAGGAGTTTCCACCTGAAAACGTTGAAACAAATTATGAATATTACAGTCAAGATACTGAATCACATCAAGAAGAATTAGACCAAACCCCTGACTTCTTCCAAGAACCAGAACCAAATTCAGAATACGAGGAACCCGGAAATGCCGTAAATTTTCACTAAAAGCCTCGGTCGAATCTTTTTCAATCAACCCAAAATCGAATTTACCCTACATTGTTATTCCAAAAACAAATGACAAGTTACTAATTGACACAGGAAGTTCACGCACAATTCTTTCACCTGAATTTGCATATAAACATTTCCCGGAATTAATATATGAACACCCTTTCGAAATCACCACCTCTCATGGAACTACCCATCACAATTTAGTTGCAAATGTGCCTATCCAAAATTTATTTTCTGAAGAAGGAACACATTTATGTTACCTGTTTAATTTTCACACAGAATACGTAGGATTAATAGGAACGGATTTATTAGCTAACCTACCAGCAAATATAGACTATAAATGGATGCACATCCAAACCGATAAAACAACAATACCCTTTTTCTACAATCGGCAAAAATTAAAAATTGAGGAACAAAAACGCAATCAATGTAATTTTTCAAAAATTAAACCGTCTAAAACTAGCCTAAAAATTATTGAAGTACCTCCCCGTACAGAACAAATTGTCGTGTTACCTGCCGTAGGAAAAGATGGCAATAAACTAGCTCCAAAGATACATTTTACCGAACATATTTCTATGCCTTCAGCTATTGTAGCATTAAAAAATAATTGGTTTCGAACTAGCCTGATAAATACATCTGATAAACCTCAAACCCTAATTATTTCTCAACCTCTTATTTTAGAAGAATACACCCCTACTAAAGACAACATCCAAATCAATAATCATAACGAATCAATAACCAATTTAAAACAAATACTTTTTCAAAATTTAAAATCAAATTTAAGACTAGATCATTTAAATGATGAAGAACGAACGTTACTAACAAATCTTTGTCTAAAATATAAAGAAATATTTTACTCTCCTGATATTCCTTTATCGTCAATGAATTTACCTAAGCACCATATTAGAACAAAAACCGACACACCAATTTTCACGAAAATATATCGGTATCCCCACATACACCGTCAAGAAGTCAAAAGACAAATCGACAAAATGATAAAAGAAGACATAATAGAACCAAGCGAATCACCGTACAATTTCCCCATTTGGATCGTTCCAAAAAAATTAGATGCCTCGGGAAAACAAAAATGGCGCATCGTCATCGATTACAGACGCCTTAATGAACAAACTATTGACGACAAAATTCCTTTACCGAGAATAGAGACTGTATTAGACAATTTAGGTAGAGCTAACTATTTCACAACCCTTGATTTAGCTTCCGGTTTTCACCAAATTGAATTAGAAGAAAAAGATAGGGAAAAAACAGCTTTCTCTACTGAAGAAGGCCATTGGCAATTTAAACGCCTCCCTTTCGGTTTAAAGAATTCCCCTGCCAGTTTTCAAAGAGCAATAAACACTGCATTAACAGGATTAACCCCTAACCAATGTTTAGTTTATCTAGATGACATAGTCATTTTTTCAAATTCATTACAAGAACATATCACCCGGTTAGAAAACGTATTTAAAAAGTGTAGAGAAACAAATATCAAAATCCAATTAGACAAATCAGAATTTCTCCACAAATCAATAAAATATTTAGGACACATTATAACACCTGAAGGAGTTAAACCAGACCCTTTAAAAATCGAAGCAATAAAAAATTTCCCTTTACCTAGTACCAGAACTGAGATAAAATCATTCCTAGGACTTTTTGGCTACTACAGAAAATTTATCAAAGATTTCGCGAAAATAACTAAATTTCTAACTCATTGTTTAAAAAAAGAAAACAAAATTATTCACACACAAGATTTTATAGACTCCTTTGAACATTGCAAAAATCTTTTAGCTAACGAGCCAATTTTAAAATACCCAGACTTTACGAAGCCTTTTGAACTGACCACAGATGCTTCAAAATATGCACTTGGCGCAGTTCTTTCACAAGAAGGAAAACCAGTAAGTTACGCTTCACGAACACTCAATGACACAGAACAAAAGTATAGTACTATAGAGAGAGAATTATTAGCTATAGTATGGGCAACAAAACAATTTAGACCTTACTTATTTGGCACCAAATTTACCCTTTTTACAGATCATAGACCATTAGTTTGGCTACGTAATCTCAAGGAACCAAACTCGAAATTAACGAGATGGGCTTTGAGACTAGAAGAATTTAATTTTGATGTAAAATATGTACCTGGAAAAACTAATAAAGTGGCAGATGCCTTATCCCGAATCCAAATTCACCCCTTATCAATCACTGAAGAAATTCTAGACGATATTGACAGAATTATAGATAACCCCAGTAGACTCGATACACCTATTTTGGAAGAACCAAATTGTAGTATGATACCTAACCGTTCAGAAACCCCTAACATCGACGACCTTTTTGAAATACCTGTTGTCACAACGCCTATAAACGATAGAGAAAATTCATTAGTGGACACAGTTCACACTCAAGAAAGCTCAACCCCCGCGATCGATATCAGTGAAAAACCTCTTCAGCATTTTGGCAAACAAATTGAATTTATCGAAGCTAATTTGCCCAGAAATATTCAAGTCACTAAATTCAATGGTAATGTACATTATTCAGTTTTTGTAAACCCCAATAATAAACGATTAAAATTTAGCGAATTGCTAATAGAACACTGCGAACCTAAAGTTCATTATTATTGTCATTTCCCCAACGACTCTTTATACCAAGAATTTTCAGAATATGTAAAATCAATCACAAACGAAAATACACCTAAATTCCACCGATGTATGACTCAAGTCAGATACATCACAAATCTAGACGAGCGACAGCAACAAATTGCAAATTATCATTGTGGAAAAACGAATCATAGAGGAATTTTAGAAACCATAGAACATTTACAACGTAAATATTACTGAAAAGGAATAAATACAGACATAAAGAATTTCATTAATAATTGTCAAAATTGTAGTACCCAAAAATATAATAGGAACCCCATTAAGCAACCGTTACATTTAACCCCAACCTTTAATCGCCCTTTTCATACCGTACATATGGACATATTCCAGATTAAAGGAATAAAATATTTGACACTCATAGACGCCTTCTCGAAATTTGTTCAAGCCTATCAATTGCGATCTAGCAACATCTCTTTTACTACATTACTACTTATACTGCCCCCAATGTTTTAATTGCCGATAATGAATTTAACAACCAACCATTTATGCATTTTTTACAATTACATAAAATTCAGTTTCACGTTACAACACCGCACCACCACCAATCGAATTCCCTTATAGAACGTTTTCATTCAACGCTTATCGAACATTACAGGCTTTTAGGAGAAATGCCAGAGCAGAGAAAAATTCCTTATTGTGTCATGGCCTATAACCATTCGATACATTCAAATTTAAAATTAACCCCATTTGAAATACTATTTGGTCACACAGACGGACAAAATCCTTTTGACTTAGATTACGAAAAAACTTTTATTGAAGACTATGTAAATAATCACAAAGAAAAAATGAAACATTTATATGACAACATACAGAATAAACAAATAGTCACCAAAGAAACACGGAACGAAAAAATTAATCAACCCCGAAAAACAAAAACATTTAAATTAGGAGACCAAGTATACATTAAAACTAACAATAGAAATAAAAAAGAACCCAAATTTACAGGACCTTATATAATTGACAAAGTTTACGAATATGATACTTATGACCTAAGAAATATTCCTACGAATGCCATCCTCAAAAGACATGCAAATGAATTGATGCCATTTCCAGGACAATTTCGGTCATCCTCCTCTTCCTCACCTGGAACGAGTGCACAAGCGACATAACAATGAAGACTTTAACTGACAACCCTGGATTATACCCCTTACAAAAAGGTAAAGCACTACTCAAAGAATCTGAATGGACTTTGATTAAAATTCTTGACTATACACCCATGTTAAATAACTACCAAATTCTTAGAGAAAATCTCTTAAAATCAATCTCACTTCTAGAAAACAGAAATTACCCCTTAGGACACAGACGCTTTGTAGAATTAAAAGATATCTTAATTAACCATAATAATCAGTTGTTAATTCTTGAACAATATTTAAATAAAGCTGATCAATTATTAGACCAATTATTTCCTGAAACTCAAACTAGGCAAAAACGAGGATTAATAGATGGACTAGGTACCGCGATAAAATTTGTCACAGGCAATTTAAACGCAGAAGACGGACAACATTATGAAAAAATGATATCCAAATTAACACACGATTCTGAAATCCAGAAAAATTCATTATTAGAACAAGCACAGATTTTAAACAGCACTTTGTCATCAATAAAGACCCTTTCTGAAAATCAAAAACTATTAAATGATAATCTAAATAAAATTCTTCTCAACAATGTGAAAATAGAACAAGTAATAGCTGAAATGTCAACTTATTCGATAATCAATCAATCCATACAATCGCTTCAATTGTTTATTAATTTTTGGATAGAACTAGAAACAGCTCTAACTTTTGCTCAAAGGCAACAATTGCACATTTCCCTTATAGATAATAACGAACTTATCCAATCACTTAACAACATAACTAAACATTTAAATCAACTTCAAGACCATAAGATAAAGAGCTTAGCCCTTCCATATCAAGGAACTCATGAAAACATCCACTTATACGAATCCATTATAACTACAAAAGTTTACCAAAAGAATAACATTTTTGTATTCATTTTCGAAATCCCATTGGTTAAACCCTTCTTCGAATACCAATTAATAAAGCTAATTCCCTTTCCTGTTCAAATTGAAAATAATAAATTTCGTATGATTATACCTTCTTATAACACATTACTGTATAACACAAATTTCAGCATTCCTGTTGAAATCAATCATTGTCAACAGACGTCACTAAATTATTATTTTTGTGCTCACGATAATCATTTCAGCATTCCGAATTCCAAGCTATGCGAAACGCAACTTCTGTCTTTTCTTGACAATCAAACATGTCAACCATATACCTTTGAGTTGACCTCAGTAAAAACCCTGAAAATCGATACAGCAACGTGGCTAATTAGTTCACCGACTAAAATTGTTCTAGATACACAATGTAATCAGATAATAAAGAAAATGGAAATTATAGGAACACGATTAATACATTTAACGCCTGATTGCTCCGTTCTAATAAACCATGACGAATTACTGTTCGCTATGAAGTCCTCTTCAACTAAAGAAATAGATTTAAATTTACCAAGTATCAGTAAATTACAGATCTTTGATTCTCAAGTAGTCAATATTTCAAAAATTGATTTGACACCTATTAATACGCAAGAATTAGTCAAAAGTCAACTAAGACTCACTCAACAAAAGGAAAAACTACTCCAAAGTGACACCGCAATTATGCCGAGCTTACATTTAGGCTCATTTATTATAATATGTTTAATCTGTATTAGTATTATAAGTAGCATAGTATATGTATATTGTAAACGTGACTCTTTGAAAACGAAAATAAGAACCTATTTTGAAAAACAAAATGAAAACTCAAGTTTAGAAAATAAAGTAATTAGTTCATCTTTGCTACAATGCAAAACTTAAACTTAAATATAGTTTCCCTATATTTAAGATTCTTTGCGCGGAAGAGTTATGTAGTATTAAACGCCGACTCCTAGTAGATAAAGTTTATCTCCTTGCCGGAGCCGCATTATATTATCTTATCATGTGCTGATGTATTTCCTATGCAGAGATTACCTGCAAGGCAGCTTCTGTATTTAGTTTTAGTTCGTAGCTGCATGTCATAATTAAAACTTGTATTGTTACGACTCCGTCGGTAATTTAAGTTTTTCAATAAAGAACATTTTTAAAAACTTGTATCGACGTTAAACAAACATCAATTGCGGGTTGTTATTTGTCAAAATTATTACGGGTAAATTATAGCTGAAAACATGGTTACCTAATTTAAAATGAAAACACGTATATGTTCAACATTGCACTATATTTACTTTTATCGTAATCCTTTAACTAAAATGGGGCGTGCTTTTCTAATACTCTTCTCAGTGTTGTGCCTTTTGTCTTATTTGCTATCACGCCTCGACGTTTGTAACACCACATGTACATGTTTTAGGAATTCTATCAGCTTTGTTAGTGTACAGCAGCAAGCAGCAAATTTGCCGTAATCGTGTGACATTACGGTACATTCATAATCGTATTCATTATGGAGAGCACTGCAAGTCAAATACATTTTGGAAGTTAGAGCTCGTAGGAGCCGAGACGACGCTTGGATGCATAAAGGGTTAAATTTGCATGTGCAGTGGCATATCTGTTAGGTAATTACACCCTGTCTCACAAATGTCACAATAATTATAAGACACACAATCACAAAGGAACTGCCTCGGGAATTATTGAGCGTGTTATCTAAATATCGCTTGAAATATCCATACCTGTCTTGATCTGACACAGGGAGATGCGTACCAGGTTCATAGCAGCAACCACTGGAACGAAACAAATATGTTAGTGTTTAGCTTGTTTGGAGAAACATCAGTTCTACATGTCATTCAACCGGTAGAAATGTTGTACTATTGTATTTATACTGTGATAATACCGTATTTTAACATTTTCTGTTTACTAATCGTAAAGAGCAAAGGAAACTTAAGATAATGTGCATAATATGAAATTATGGATAAAGTTGTCCTAAGATACTAGTCCTTCAATATATATTTTTAGAAGCAAGCAAAAAACGAAGATTTAAATTTTCGTTAACTCACGTATATAATAAATTAAATACGGTATAATTCATTAATTTTCGGATTTACATTCGAACAATGGACACCCTACACAGATGATTTTCAATTACAATATCAAAAACATAATTTAGTCACATTTATACGAAGTAACACTGTTAAGTGTAATATGACTTAAATTACCAATAATATTGCCTTCGTAATATTAAAACTTACTGCGCTCGTCTGGTTAATGCAGTATTTGGAAATAAAGCCGCTTTTGGCCGCCTGCAATCTCAAGTATGAAATCGCTACTTCTACTTTTACGTGCTCAAACGCCCAGTAGAATTTATTTTCAAAACGTTTCTTTGTTCGTTCTCTTGTCCTCTTTCTTCGTTCTTTCTACGAGTAATTCCAAGATTCGGCATGTTAGTTGCTGCAATTCAGCAGATCTTGAAATAAACGCATGTCGCTGTTTCTCCCATCTGTTGCACTGGGAAAAACTGGTGCAACTAACGCTACGAGAGCGGTCTGGCAGACTCTTCTAGATTTTACATGCAAATATCAGCTGCAGAGGTCAAATTTCCTTTTGTTCTACCCTTTTCGCGTATCCGGTGACGCAGCCTGCGCTTCGAATAAAATACATAGCTTACCGAATCACGTCCATCATAAAGGCTACTTACTACAGACCGTAAACTTGATTTAATTTTTTCTAATCTAAGAAATAGACATCAGCTGTTTACCACATTAATTTAATTCCAATTTTTTACTAGTAAACAACCATCCGTTGCTTACCAACTTTTGTTTTGTGTATTTTCGAAATTTACCCTGAATTTTCTATTTTTCAAGAATAGTAAGCGGGTAATTTCACGCACATAGCGCTACTAGGTGATGGTGCGAAGAACCTGCTTTTTTCCCTAATGCGATCAACTCTACCATATATCATACAGAGTGTCTATAAAAGATTGTATGGTCAAGGGGGCTATGAATGATGCCACTCTTTACTCATTGCGGATTGTGTTATGGATTTTGTCTGCATCTGTACTACCGGCCAACTAATTTCTGACAGTTTTTACATTTAACCTAAAAATTGTAAACAAATTTGTTCTAATCGGCACAATAATTTTGATTAAATTAGTTTTAACTGCAATGGTTTATTCACAGGAACAGAATACGATTATTACTGTAGCATATTTTTCAAAAAATGTTGGAGCACATTTTCGAGAATAAACGTGAGAGAGTGGAAACGCGCTTTGAACATAATAGGGAACATTTTTAAATGTGTTTGTAATGCTAATCCTAATAAATGTTGTATCTGATCGCTTAAAAATTAAATTTGGTTAAAAATATATCCTTACAGAATAACTAAAATATATATGAAGGTTATGTTAGTTAACTTTAAATTAATTAGATTGGGTTCTAAAACAATATTACGGCGAAAGTACCCCTTACATGTACTTTCAAAACCCTTTTGAATAGATTACCTTTTATACATTCTCTACAATAGCTTTTTAACCGCCGGTTAGTGCTAATTTTATCTAAGGTTTATACTTTGTCGGAATCGATTCCGAACTCTCTTATCTAATCCAATCTTTGTGTATTTGTTCAAGTACTGCTCAGATAGTAGCTTTCCTCTAAATAATGTCACAACGTGTCTTTCCATGTATTAAAACCCTCTATTTTAATAAACATATTATTTATGTTCGGCACTAGCTGTTGTTACTTTCTTGATTTTTTGTTCTATCCTAGCAGCATATACATCCTCCCATCTGTTGCGTTACAAATTTTGTACTGGAGAAAACTTGAACCACTGACACTACGACAGCGCTCTGGCAGACTCTTTTAGATTTGCAGATATCAGCTAAAAAGGTCAACTTTCTTTTTCGTCTAGCTTTTCGCGTGCCCGCTGACGCAGCCTGCGCTTCAAATAAAATACATCACTTACCGAAACACGTCCATCATAAAGGATACCTACTACAGACCGTAAACTTGATGTAACCTAAGAAATAGGCATCAGCTGTTTACCACATTAATTTAATTCCAATTTTAACTAGTAAACAACCATCCGTTGTTTGCCAAATGTTGCTTTGTGTAAATCTATGCTGCATTTTCTATTTGTCAAGAATGGTAAACGGATAATATCATTGGTTTATGTGCGCTACTCGGCGATGGTGCGAAGAACCTGCTTTTTCCCTAATGCGATCAATTCTACCATATATCATACAGAGTTTCTATAAAAGATTGTCTGGTCATGAGGACAATGAATGATGCCTTCTTTAACCATTGTGGAATGTGTTATGGATTTTGTCGGCATCAGTATTACCGGAAATATATTTCTGTCTGTTTTTACATTTAACCTAAAAATTGTAAAAAAAGTGTTCCCGTCTCCACAATAATTTTGATTAGAATAGACACAAACTGACACACCTAACCTGCTAACCTCTAATTTGACATAGACTTACAGTGCAACCAACATATTATTCATACGTTGTATAACCAACCTAAAACTAGCTGTACCAGTTTTCTAAGCAACCGATGGTACATCATTTTTTCGCTACCAATATTTTCTTATGTAAAATAAATGGTAATAGCGTAAAATTATTACATCTTCTAAATTATGTAGCCTGTTTCAGGAGCTTGGAGCGTTGTTACAGTGCTGTGACGTTTTGTTTGACAATTATAAACGCACTGTGAAAAATGCGTAAATACGATTGCGAGTGTTTTTTTGTGAGTTTTGTGCTTGTATTCTCATTAAAAATGGATAATAGTATGAGCGATAATGATTTTCTTCATGTTAATCAAATGGCAAACATGGCATCTCGTCAGTTATACTAAATGCGGGATGTAAGTAGTTCACTTTTCTAGGGAAGTAAGTACATTGTCATGGAAATTGTAACAATTTTGTAAATGTTTCTTACAACTCTCAAATCAAACAGTGCAAGAATCACTTGCAAGGAAGGTAGGGAAAAAAGTTTTTGCTCATATAGTACCCTCGTTTGAGTATATATGAAATGGTGCTGGTTATATGGAACCGCCATAACACTGAAATGTTGGTACTAACCAAGAAAACTGTAATAAGGAGAAATTACTCGCGTTTCGAAACGGGCTGCTAAAAGTTGACAAATATGGCGGTCGTCGTGTAATATTATCCATTCACAAAACTCGTGAACTGTCAATGTCAAATATTTGCTGACTGTAACTGGAAATTCGGACCATGTTTTAACAATTAATAACACACTTGAAATACGCTCCAATTGATTAACAATCGTAAATTGACTTTTAACGGAGATTACAGGTTAATTTATCTCGCTTCCAACTCTAGAACGGCACCGAAAACGAACGAAAATGACCGAAGACACGTAGAGACCCTGTATATAAAAGGATTGGGACTTGTTTTGGATCCACAGACCATGGAGTACCTGATTTTTGCAGATTTTAAACTCTATGCATACTTCTTTTAACTAAAACAAATGAAACATATCTTTGATACATCACATTGTCCTTGACTTGTGGATCCAATGGCTCAACTCTTATTACATATAGGAACTTAGTACACGCTGTCGACAGCGCCGCGACGGCTCACTCCGGCACCGGGGCCGCTTTTACATACAGCCACCATAGCAAGTTACATTACCTTAGTACAGTCTCTTTGGTACTAACCATATGTTTATAAGAAAGCACTTATTTTCGATTAGCCATATAGTCTCCTCTGCCCTGACTACCCTGTTAGAGATAACGATGTGCGCCAATGAGAAAAATATTAGATAATAACCTCTCCTACAAAACTGAGTTTGCTGATTTTTTTGTGCGGATCTCGAAAAAGTGAATTTATTAAAAAAACTAGGAACTAACAGTACGGTTATCAGAAAACATGAAAAGATGCAGACCAGAAGTAGACGAAATAGTTATTACAAACTACTTTCAAGAATTACTAAGGTCACTTGAAGATGTTCTCCCAGAGAACATAGTAAATTACGATGAGAGTCCCTTGTGTGATGACCCCGGAAGAGAAAAAGTTTTTATTAAGAGAGGGAACAAGCATACAACAAAAATTTTATATAAAGTCCTTTTTTTTGTATAATAACTGTCAAAGTGTTACAATGTTGGTAGATATGTGATTAAAACGCTAGGAAATTTTTATATCTCATGTTGGTAGAACTTTTTAAAAATTATAGTTATGTGTCAATTTTGAATGTCAAAATTTATCATGCTTTCAATTTGTCGTTTAATTAAAATTACCTTTAATTTTGCAAACGTTCATTATGTTTATTTTCAAATATTGTAAGTTTAATAATTAATAAATTTGCAATATTTTACTATGCTGTTCGTTTTACCCACTATTATGACATATCTGTCAAAATGACAAATCATTTTTTAGTGGAAAAAAAAGAACTATAAATCTATGTACCAACATTATTAAAACTAGGGAACCTGCAGGAATGCAACTTATCCCCTAGAATTATTATAGAAAAAAAATTCGACGTCCGTTATGTTCTGCTGCACAGATGATGGCACACTTTTGTCCCCTTATATTGTCTATAAAGCAGTCAACTTATATCTCGAGTGGCTCGAAAAAGGCCGTCGGAGGGCTTGTTATAATCGCTCAACACGCAGTGATCTGTTCGAAGACTGGTGCCTTCAAATTGCAATTAATTATCTTAAGAGCAAACAGGGTAAAACAAAATATTGGTGACAATCTGAGTAGCCATATGTCTGTCAAGCTTGTGAAAGTGTGCCAAGAAAATAATAAGAATTTATTATTTTTTGTCGCCCCACTACAGTCACTTATGTCAGCCGTTAGCTGTGACAGTTTTTAGATCCTTGAAGGGCATGTGGAGACAGGTTCTTTTAGATTGGAAAAAAATACATAGTGGTACTGTACCCAAGACCCAGTTTCTTGGTTTATTGAGATAAACATTGGAAAGGTTGGAACCGAACATAAAGAACAATATTTTACAGGCTTTGAATCTACCGGGATTATTCCTATTAACCCACAACGAGTGTTAGCTAAAACCTTACCAAAGCGTAGACGAGATATTAATGAAAAGGCTCTGGTACGTTCCTTTACTGATGCTATGGCAAGAAATGTAGAAGTGCAAGCAACATCTAGAAAGTGGATAGAGAATTCGAAGAACTGGAGATTGATAATTTAAACACAAATTGAAGAGAAATTTCTAGAAGACGAACCAATTAATATTGACACTGAAAGCAGAAACCGATTAAAGACTGATGTAACGACTGTGATATGTTACTAGAAAATAGTTTTGTTTATGAGGCAGACACATAAATAGGAAAAAACCAAAGGATTTGTTTCTCAAGTAATTTTCTTTACGAAACTAGAAATGAATACATCGTTAATTGTATGAGACCTTTTAAAGAGAAGAAAGATACATTTATACCACCCTCCCCCCTTCCCCAATTGATAATAATCATTCAGAGATACTATGTTTTTGGTTTTGTAGGATTAGGTTTAAAACTATGTTTAAAATGTCTTATTACACGTTTTCTAATGAAATGTTCATGAAATGTTACCAGTTTCTAAATAAAATCATTTAAAATGAAACGCCCCCAGTTTTAATGGCATAGCTATATACAACCCCCGCCCACCTTTTTTTACTTATGTGCTGTTCCATAAAGTATGGACAGTCCTATATGATACAGAAATGGTTTTTTGCTGAGTTTTTTATTAAAAAATTGCATCGTTCCATGTATCACCCACCCGTGGGTTATATGGAATGCTAGAAAATTTAAAAAAGGTGCTATTTTAAAAAAAAGAAAAAAGCTTCAAATCTGAATCAATATGTTAACTGCTATCCTCATATAAAATTTTTAATCCTAACTGAGTTATTAAAAACAAGGTACACAAATCCTTCCATATAAATATACTCCAATGACGGTATTAATAGCCCAAATTAATGGTATATTTTTGTTTATTTGTTTTTTGAATCACATTTAACCGACAAATTTTAATTGTTTATTCTTTAATTTGTGTAAAACACTGAACTATTTTATCGGGACATTCGTGGAAGCAAGTAATATGATCTGAGTTAATTCTATTTAGACAGATTGAGCCTTTTCATTACAGGGAATAGTAGGCTAAGCGTTCGATTATGTACAATAATGGCATATCCATACTGAGTCCATATATGAATACAAACTAAAGTGAAATTCTCTTATTTATTCGTAATGGACCTGAGAATAATTTCGAAGAATTCAAGGAGGTATGGCTGCAATTTAATCAAACTCGCCCTGATGTAGCCCCGTTTTATTAAAGTGGTTCTGAGGAGTGCGACGGTTTTGTAAATTTATTTTTAATATGCATTTAAAATCCAATAAAGGGAATTTTAGCATTCCACAAAATCAGTGGACGGGAAAATAGCCCCTGTAAAATATATAGTCGAAGAGAGACCGCACGTTCGCATGAGAAATACAATGGAGATGGAAGTAGAGCCGTTCTGAAGTGTCAGAATTCCAAGCATTGTCTGACCAGGAATCGAACCCAGTCGTAATGATGAATTCTTCAAACATCATAGCAAAATCCCTCATGATACGTGAGCGGGAAGAATTATATGCCCCAACGGAGACGTATAACTGGCCGTGTCCGGTTTAATAAGTTCTCTTGAACCGGAAAATGAGATCAGTGCCATATTTTGCACCTATACACTAAATTCGCGAACTGCTCTAGCAAACGAGCAAAAACACCACCCGCGTCTAGCTTTTATATAAATTTGTACGTTTGCTGCGTGGGAAGCCGGGAAGTTGAAGAAAACCTTGAAGCTCCAACATGGACGTTCCAATAAACGAAAAATGTCAAAATCCAACGCTAAGCAGCTTTTCTTTTGAGATTTATTTATTTAATTAAGGATCCGTGTTGACACAATCGATAAACATTTGTTCTCGGGAAAAGAATCCAGGTTTGTTTGTGAAACAGTTATCCGACACCGCTCTTAGATGCGCTATCCTTCAACTTAGAATTCCCAGTGCTGTAATTAAAATTTTAAAATAAACCGCACATCTGTTGAAATATGTGTCTCTATCCTCGAAGCTAGCGAACATTTGACACAGAAATGATGTAGAGCAGTGATATAGGCCAAGTCTACTATAGCACAGATTCTTATCTAATTATAGATCCTGAACCAGAACTTCTAATGACGGCTCCTAGTTTCTAGACGAAACAAGTTTTATAAATTAATTCTATTAGTAATTTGGCAAAAGTTTACACATTAGATTTTCAAAATGACAATATTTACTCAGGCAAAGAAGAAACGGAAATAATGTTGGTGCTGCGGTCACGTTAAATAAATAATTAGTACTAAGTGCAGACCTGTTCACAACTATTTGTTCCCCGATGTCAAAATGTGTACAATAAATACTAACACCTAAATCTATGTTGTTTATTAACAAGCATGGTATACGCCAACTGTAGGGTCAAACGTAACGTTTCTCTGTAGATTAATCTGTTGTAGATTGTATTTTATGGCTGATGATACTAGAAAACATTCCAGATGTTGCCTACCGTCTGCAAAATTAGAGCTTACATATCAATAGAATGTTTTCCTAGAAAGACGTGGGAACACGCTACTTAAGTTTGCTCATTTCACTGTGGGCTGTAGCCTAATACGAAGCTAAAACATTTTTTTTTTCAATTATTTAGAATACAAGTTGTTAGTATAACGTTACTAACGTAGGTGCAAACAATTAAATCATGTATGTTATAGCAAATTATTGTGATAACTTATTATTCAGAACTGTACGGTATATGCTGACACAGAAGCCTGAGCTACAAGTTTTATGAAGGGAGACATTTTAGACTAGCTGCAGATAGATAATGTGAGTAATGTGATATCCCATCATATGATACTCATAACCAGTAATTTAGACGTTAATGTCCACGAGTCGTTAAAGTCGTGTATTTTGGAAAAACATACTGGTTGCCTTCGCATATTACAATTTATAGCAAAACGGGCATAACTCAATGAATCCAGAAATACCTGTTGTAATTACTACACAAGCAACAGTGCCAGCTATACCTGAACCTGAATTCATTGTTCAAAGAATTTTGTCAGATAAAATATTTAATTAAAGCTATTCTTACGAGATTTATAATAATGCATTCAAAAATTGCAGATTCATATAGTCTAATGAGGACAAATAAGTAAAAATATAAATCTGGAAATTGAACAGAAAGTCTAAACATTATTTTAGTCGACATGCCAGGCAGCTGTTTCTTCTTGAAATGGCGAATACAACTATTAAACTGAATTGCATAGTTTATAAAGTGATATGCGGAGGAGGAAATGGGCAACAGGGGAATTAAAAATAAAATATGTAAACGTATGCCAGTATCGCTTAGAACAACAGTCGGGATCAATTAAAAAGCGCAGACGAGTTAGTGAAAATATGGTAGTAACAGTGTCGCCGGGTAGCCGAGGGGTTGTGGGTTCGAACCTCACACCCGGACATTGATTTCATTTTATGCTCCCTGGCCATCATATCAACACTTTTAGTGGTCGACAGTCCTGTAGAAAAAGCATCCTTAATTAATTAAAGAATTAGGCTAGACACCTGCACCAGCAGCTGCGGAAGATGGCTTATAAAAATCACACTTAGTGTGGTTATTAACAGGATTTCGGTTTACTTTAAGAGGAGCAAGAAGGAGGTTCCCCGTTGTCAGTCTGGTTTTAGTTATAGTCCAGTCACTATATCATTTTTGCTTGAAAGTGAACCGAAATTTGGGGTGTTGTGGGGGTCCAGCAAAGCTTAACTTCAAGTTGTCAACCAAGATTTCCTATGTGCTATTTCCGCCATCTTAAAAAAGATGCATTTGATTTTTTTGCGATAACTTGGTTCCCGTTAGCGGTATGTATAACCGAAATGGGCCTTTCATTTAGAGTTTTTTGTGATCTACAATTTATATTCAATTACTTTTCCACGTGCGAGCGATATTAGTCGTGATATCGAACGCGAAAGAAAAGCGTGAACGGGTAGACTTTTTTCGCGCCTCTTCGCTTTTATTTCGTTTATGGACCTATTTAGCGAAAAAGTAGTTATTATAAAACGTGTAGAGATTGAAAATACCTGCAATTTGACCTATTATAAATTAAAATGTGACTAAAATTACGACTTGTAGAGCAGACCAAAGTCATCAAGGCGGCACGTAATTTGATTTCGTGTATCATACTATTACATAAATTACATAATAAACTTCATTCCATTATTAGAATCATTACCTACATTTCATAGAAAATCTACGTACACTTACAATACAAGCCTCAAATTCATATGTAACTTTTACAGGATACAACATGTTATTATATCTATTCTGAAATATAAAAATGTTACCACATTATTAGAATAAATATACTTCAATAAGTATGTATGTTTTACATAAAATTATATGATTGCATATTACTAAACATTTTCGAATTACTTTAACTATTTGAAATAATAATTGAGGAATACAGAAACTATCTCTCTTTCTCTCATCATTACATCATGATTGATGTATGGTGGTCCATTACGTATTCAGCACTTCAACCCATGGAAACTGAAGGAGGTTCGTCGAAAACTGCCCGCGTGATATCAAGCCATCGTTTAGAGGATATGCCTCCCTGTCTTTTTCCATGTGGTTTTCCTCGAACAACTGTAGGTTGTTAGTTCTACTGGCAATATGGTCCAAGAAGTAAAGTACCTATCTTAGTGCAAACGATGTTTGAGAGGCGTTTGTTTGGCTTTGTTTCCTCTAAAACCGACGCTTGGTTCTATGCGCAGTCCATGCGATCCGTAACATTCTCCGCCAGCAAAACATTTCGAAGGCGTCTGTTCTTCTCAAAAACGATACAAAACATCAAAAATATATAATTTACAAATCTCTACTCCAAAGACTAAGGTGATAGCTTTTAAAGGCCAAGATCGCTTTTGAGCGAGAATTATTTATTCATGATACGCTAATCGCACAAGTCAATTGCTTCAGTTATTTAGGATACAAAATTGTATATGGAGAACAAAGGGAGACATCACCAAGAAAATAGCGAAATTCAACTAATGTGGAACAATAAAAAGATATCTAAAATACACAAGAAGGGAAACACGCCTTAACTTTTATAAGGTTATGGCTGTTCCCGTACTACTATACAAACTGAACGATTACTAATAGCCAAGTAAGAAGAATATTGGACCATAAACACAATGACGATATTAGACAAAAATTAAGTATCTTCAATCTAAATAGAAAAAATAAAACAATACAGAACCAATTGGCAGGAACATCTCTATACGATGGATGACTCCCGTATACCGAAACAACTGCTTTATTACCAGCCTACAGGCGGATGAAAAAACCAGGGATGACCAAAACGACGCTGGAAACACCAGCTTCAATCCATAAGATCGACCAACCAAAAGGTTTAATTCCTGACGCTGATGATGATGAATGATAAATTTTTGTGTACAGAAGTAAAGCTCAGTTTTCGCAATTATAAATACCTATATTTTTTGTAAATCGTAGTTTTCGAAATTTTTACAATTCAGAAAACATAAAATAACATGTTATATCCTGCAAAAGTCACAAGTCAAGTTGAGGCTCGAATTGTAAGTGTGCGCAGTACTTTGAACAATGTTTAATAGTCAAAATTCTCAAGAACCCAAATTTTAAACTCCTTTTTTGGAATGTTGGCGGTCCAGGAAAGCTGAATATCAAGTTGTCCACTAAGATTTTCTATGAAATATCATTCTTCTAATAATGTAATGAAGTTTATTATGTCATTTATGTAATAGTACGATACATGAAATCAAAATACGCGCCGACTTGACGCTTTTGGTCCGCTCTACAAGTCGTAATTTTAGTCGCATTTTAATTTATATTAAGCCAAATTTCAGGAATTTGCAAGCTCTACAAGTTTTATAATGAGTACTTTTTCGCTAAATAGGTAGGTCGCGAAACGAAATAAAAGCGAAGAAGCTCGAAAAGAAACCTCGACCCGTTCATGCTTTTTTAAGATGGCGGAGATAACACATAGGAAATCTTGGTCGACAACTTGAAGTTAAGCTTTAATGGATCCCCCTAACACCCCAAAAATGTAATTTCAAAGTTCGGTTCACTTTCCAGCAAAGGCCTTATTTTTGTACATAGTGACTGGACTATTATGAGAATTAAGGCTGAGAAGAATGCTTGAAAATGTGTTCCACTACATTGTGAAATAAATATTTAAACGAAGTAAACGTAAATTGGTATACAATAGTTGTTGTTTCTTTAGGACACATTACTTTTATCTTGTTTATTAGGTTAATTTTTAAGCCTATTGTTCATGACGCGGTCTCCGACTCTGTTAACGTTGTTTTTAAGTCTTCTTTTGTATTCACAAATACTACAATGTCGCCAGAAAATCTTTGCCGCTAATATTAATTCCTTTATCCAACCAATTTAGTTTGCTCCCTTCATAGCCAAAGTAAACAATTTTGGCGATATTGTGTCCACCTGTCTTATATCCCTGTTAACCGGAAGGGCTCCTGAATATTCGTGCACTCTTACAAATTATGTCACACATTTGTAAATGTTCTTTATTAAAGTAGTATAACGATGGTCCACACGAGACTAGTCAACTTGCTCCATTACAGCCCAAGTTTCTATGCTATGCTCCCCCTTCATCGTTGAACACCATGTAAAGGTCACGGCTGTATTCAATTGCATTTTCTATTAGTAACATTATGATTAGTATCATTAATAAATGTTGCAAGTGGTAAAATCAACCGGTTACAGTTGTCGATATTAGCCTTGCTTGCAATAATTTTTGTCAGACATTTACACAGCCGACTCTTCTGTATAGAATAACTGAATATGATTTCCTGAACAATGTAACCAATGAGGCACTATTCAAATTTTCAAGGATTTTTCATTTTCCTAGACATGTATTAGTAAATAGCGCCTTTATCATTGAGAATATTTATCCCTTCAGCTTCTGTTATAATCTCCATTACTATATCATCTTCTCCTGATGCCTTGTTGTTTTTCATAGTCCGTAAAGAGTATTTCATTTCTTATTTCCTTATGACTGGTACATCCTCTGATCCTACATTTACATCTTCAGATCATTATTATATCTTTGAAGATTCTGAATTTGTGAGATCTACAGTCAGTGAATGTGGCTCAGTGGTAAAACCTTCGGTCAGATGTTCTGGATTCAAATTCTAGTAACTTCAAAGGCCAAAAATCTTGGGACAACTTAACTGCGATTGTTCAATTCGGCTTTAGTAGGCAAGTGGTCTTACTACCTAAAATCTTCTAACAGGACAACCATTAATAACAAGAATTTCGCACTGTCTGTTCCTTTGTCGTAGTAATTTCAAGGTTTTTTTTATTATTTTTGGTAGCATCCTGTATATGTTTCTCATATGTTGTTTCTATAACTTTTCAACTTTAAATTGAGAATAGTCAATTGGAAATTGATTAAACACATTCAAATTAAGAAATAACTTTGAAATTTAAAAGAAATAGATTCAAATTCGAACTAAACAACTTCAAATTGGAAAATAAGAACTGAAATTTTAAATTTGTCATTATTAAGGTAAAAAAAATGAACAGCAGAGCAAGTATGTTAATATGTGGCCCTACATATATAAAAGAGACACAGGCAACATCGGAAAGCAAATTTGTGCCATCTTCAATAGTAATGGAAATTGGAGGGAACTGAAGGATACATTTTGCATAGAGAAAGCGACAGCTTATCAATTGGCGAAGAATCAAGACGAGATACAAAGACATCGTGGTGGAAAGAGGAGGACAAAATTTACATAAGAACATTGTCGTTTCATGGTTGAGGAAAAGCCAAGAGTTATATTGAAAAGACTTCAAAGCAAATCCGGAGAAGACCATGACGTTGTTGTTTCTATCAAGTGCCGTGTAGATGTGTGTGAATTATATGTTTTTTGATAGGTAGTTGCTTCGACTGTTACATAGTTAACTTTTGTTTGTCATTGTTCTATTTATGTAAATGTTACTTTGAATAAATTAATATACATACAGAATATGTTTATTTTCAATTTGAATACGTTCCTTCTCAATTTGATGGATTGCCAAATGTTTGGCCCAAGTTGGAGGTGTTTATTCTGAATATGGAAATTATTAGTCTTATTTTGAAGTAGAAAAGGTGTAGACAGTTTCGAATCACCTTCAAGTACCTATTCCAGCTTATCGTGTTCATATGTGCAATATTTCCCTTCTTTGTATAACATTAGTTTTCTTTCTATGTAAGATTAGTTTATCTTGTTATCTTACCGTGTTTACATGCTGTTCTGTTTGTTAGTTTAAGTACTGCTGCTGTTATTGAGGCTGTTAACTATTGTCGACTTAACTTATTTATAATTTCTTTATTATACTCGCTATATTTCCCTTGTTTTCTTTAGCTACTCTTTGTAATTTAGTTTTTCGTCCTTAAATGTATGATCATCTGTTGACTTTTCCGTTTGTATATTTTTTTTCCTTTTTCTTTTCTTCACCTTCATGGCTCGCTTTCTAACGGTCAAGTGCTATAATAGGACTTATGAAATCAGTTCCTGATACTATTTTCTACTTTTTCATAAAAATAATGAGAAATTTTGTTTTATGACATTTCATAAATCAGTTGCTGAAACAAGGAATGCTTATTCAGCGTTTTTCATACGAAAAAACAATGCAAATACGCAGTGCTTTAATTAATAATCCCGTTAAGATACCAAGTCAGATAATACCTATTTACCAGTGTTTAGGCAAGCGAAGTGTTTCGTCAAACGAGGCCGAAAGTCGAGTTTGACATCGCGTCAAGTGCCTAAGAACTTCTTTGCAACGCATATCATACACGATTCTACTTTGCATCAAAATAAACAGAAACTCAAAATTAACATTTCATAAATGTCACAATCTCTGAGTTGTCTGAAATAGATGAGGCTGTTTCGACACTTATCATATGAAAAAGACAATGCAAAAACAGTGCTTTAATAGTGCTATTAAAACGCTGTTTCCCCATTAAGACATCAAAGTAGATAAAGAAATTTCTTGATAATCACCTTCATTCATAGCTGGGTTGATATTGTATTATAAAAAAAAATATCAAACTGTTAAAACTTCATATCGTGTTGCTAAAATTTAATGACTTCATTTGTTGTAGTCTTTCAAAAAGTCTTGTATGTAATACATGTGTAAGTACCTTCTATGGCTTTCGTGGGGTTCTTTTCATCTAAACTCAAGCCATAAAATAAATATTTACACACTGGTACATAAACAACTATAGTGTTAGCGAAAACGTAATCAATATTATTTTTTCTTTGATGTATGAACTTATTCATCTTTCTGCTCCACACTCTTAATTACAAATACAATAAATGCAGTGAAGAAAGACTATGTAAAACAAGAGCAGACCGATAATACAGCAACGTTCATTAGTTACTCGAATAGGAAGATACAATATTTACAATATTTGTGTCGTACGTAAGTTATAGACTACAGAACGAAAGTGGAAGCAAATAGAGTTACTGGCAATTTTATACTGCCTTTTTCCTATGCAAGTTTTCTATTTTTACATATTCAATAGAAGCATTTTCTATGATTTGTTGTAGATGAATAAGAAGCGGGAATTATTAACGTCTCAGTAACCTAACAGAATATTTATTCATCCTAATACAGGCCTGAAAATGTGTTGAAACAAATCTGTTAACAGAAAATAGAATTTCTTCAATTTCTACATTAATCAATCACTGTTTCGATATCACGCCAGAATAACCAAACTTATTTTCAACTTCTTACTTTCAACAATACTGAATAAGCAACGCAAACATCAATTCTTGTCTTACCCAAAGTTTTCTTATGCTAAGGGTAGATATTTCTGTCTTGCAATTGCAATTATAAAATTTTACAAAATGATTACATAATATACAGACTGTTCTCTTACAGTCATGCCCTTGCATCTACCTTATTTATTTTCTAATCGATTTAATATTTTAGTTAAATACTACCCTTACAAAGGATTACTTACATTTCTAAATAACTCGAAACTGGACCCGTAACCCACCGCGATGAAATAAAAATATGAAAAAAGCATGACCCTCGTTATAGTAAACATGTTTTTAAAAGAAGTTAATCCGAATCACAAAAATAGTCGAAATTCAGTATTTTATTTGAAAAACAAATTGCCGTAAATAATTTTTAAAGTTATAATGTAAATGATGTAAAATACATTGTTCTCTTAATAAAAGGTAACAAGTCACTTAATGCCTGAAGTACCTCTAACCACTGTTGAAAAAGAAGAAATAGTGCATTTAGTAAATGAAAAATGAATAACAACCTTCGACCAAAATTTAGGTTTTGCCTATCTTTCTGATTCTGGCCAACTTTTTCAATAACCTTTTTCAATAAAATGAGCTCTACTATAATAGTGCATCGCATTTTTTACCGCAGTAGGCTACTGGTTTCCTGTTATAGTATTTAACATTACTAGCTTGGTAAGAGGGTTTTTACTGGCGAATAGAAGGATATGACTGGCGAGCCGCAGGTGATCCTGTAAAACCTGTTATCTTGCGTGTATTGTTGAATATTTTATTTGTTGCTCACTTGTAAATAACTAGAAATTTACCATTTATTCAAAATGTCAAACTGACAACCAACTAATTTCATCAATATGACATATACTAAGGAAGACAACTCTGGCTTTGCACGCATTTATCTATGAACAAGCTTGTAACACTGACAGTTCTAAATATTTTACAAGTTAGTAACTTGTTAAAATAAACTTTCTTGATTAATGCAGTGACTTGATAAATTGATGTTTACAAGTGAGGAACAAATAAAATTATTTAATAGTAATTTACGATACAAGTGCGTAAAGCTAGTCTTTAGTCACGAGTGGGGCGAGTTAAAACGCGAGTCACTAAAGCTGCTTTAAGCATGTGTAAAGTTCAATATATGATCTACTATATAATCTAGAAAATACGGTATATATAAAAAATATTTTAAGTGTAAATTAGGACTACTAGCAACCGGTCGTAATTTTGCGTGGTTAAAAATTTTAAAACACGTTGCTACTGAACTAATGTAAACATATTACACAGTACTTCTACAAATTTAAAACTGCCAACTAAAAGTCAATTTTACACACTGTCGTAGATAAAAATTATTAATCCCTTTAAAGGGCAACACTTGAAATCGATTAGAAAATAAATAACGAAGATACAGAGGTGCGAAGGTGAGAAGTGAAAAACGCCATATATACCACAGGTAAAGACATGGATCATCAGCTGTTAACGATATCGGCGTCATAAATACTAGACAAAACAGAAACAGCTACATTTTTTAACTTAAATGTCATCTAAGGTAAATGGTTGATAAATTGTGGAACAGAGTAGAACCAACAAAAGAACACCAGCTTTCGTGGAAATGGTTTACAAATAATAGCAGTTTATGTGAATGTGAAATACAAAAGAAACTTCATTTGAATATCTTGCTGAACAAGTCTAACCAATTTTGTTTTAACGTAATAGTATGTTATTTAAAAGGACAAGTAACCGCAGAAAAAATTTGCCTGAAAATGGGTTCCCCAACGAACTCAATATGCAGCGCAATTGTATATAATCATGTCCCTCAAATTTAGGTCTTTATAAAAATACGAGCTAAAATCGGTAGCAGTTTTACAAAACAGCAATCGTAGTAGCTAAATTAAGCTACCATAGGTGATTAGTGTTGCTAATTACAAAGCTGACAGACCTTATCGTTGACATACTAGAATAGTACAAGTTCTAAGAGATTTATTATTGTACAATATTATTCTTATACTGAACATATTATAACCAAGTAAATGTCTTAATAGCTCTTTGATCTATTCGAAGATCACCATCTAGGATCTAGGCTCTAGGTTACCGTCCACTCAGTCATTGATTTCTTATTGTGTTTCAAAAACTTTAGATTAGGAATTAATAATATAACAGCAAATACACTTACAACACGATTAGTAGTAGTCCAAGGTTTCTTCATTGGAACATAGATATATTTTGTTCCATAGAAGTTCTAGATACATATAAAGCAAGAGAAAATTTCTGGAATACAAAACAACTAAATTAGATATGCTTCTTAAGGAATTTAATATACTAGGCAAAACCAAGCCAAGTTTATAAAAAAAATATTAGGATTTGGCAGTCATGAAATCCTTATGAAACTCACAAATATGATCGTATTTATAACTTGTGGATGACTAAAATCGATATTGAATATTTAGAACGATACCACAACATTAAATAATATTTGTCCAGAAATAATTTACAATCGTCTACCCGTATATACTATAGTAAACTTCAAATGCATGTTAAAGAATCCCAATTTGAGGTCGAGAATAGTATAAGAAATATAAATGCAGTATACAGCGCCAATAGGAGGCCTATATTCCTATATTTGAAGAAAGACACATAATTAGGATTCATTCACAAGTTACCTTAAGAAGAAATATCAAAAGAAACATGAACAGATAAAATGGAGACAACCCAAATAAGGAACTTATATTCAAGACGGAAATATGGTTAAACTGTAAATATGACAGAACGAGTAAGTTCTACTGAAGCTTGGAAAGCAATAATAAGTAAGTACCACAAGCAATAATGCACATCAAAACTGTCACTTATTAATACACATTAGAAATTGGGAAAACATTATGAAAAATTACTCAGTGAAAACTGCATCAAATATACTGAGACAATAAAATTCATAATAAGGGAAAGATACGATAAATACCAACGGCATTAGCAACCGAGAAGAGTGCTTTAGAAACAACAAATTCAAAATTGCCGGGACCAGGTAATATAGCCAAAAACCTATTAGAAGATGGCAGAAATTCGCTATAAATATACTTACAAAATGGTTGAATAAAGCTGTCATATTGGTACAGAAATTGCAGCTTGCATCATAAGAGTCAAAGTCGCTCTAAGAAGTCAGTTCAGGCCAAATCTGTCTACGTATCCTTGCTCAGGGTTTTGAAGCTACACAGGACGAGCATCGCCATCGAGTGAATCCTTGCTCGATGTTACAAAGTGCAAGGTGCAAAGCATATTAAGCCACAGAATGCTGGGCGTTTGTTCACAAAACCTACGTGGTGTAATCCGAAATTCCATTTTAACAAGAATAATGGGAATACAAGTTGGAGATAGTATAAGTAAAGATCAGAGCGGTTTGCAAAATGCCAGCTTCTGTATATTACAGGAAATATTAGAAAAGAAAGTTGCGACCGGAGAGGAAGTTCATTTAGCCTTCATAAGGACCCTTTATGAATTCCTGGGTCAACTAAACATGAATGCCCATTTGCTTGCTATCATAGGAGAAGTATATAACAACAATACATCCTATGTTGAAAATAGAAACAATTACAATTCCAATGCTAAGGGGCTCGGCCTAGGGTGTAGCTTGTCACCAAGTACATTGTATAACATTTATTTGGAAATCGTACTGTGTGAGTGGAAACCGAATTGTGTAAAAGTGGGAATAGTACTACTTAATGAGAGTTCCCTCTTATACTTGATTTTTACGTTAATTAAGTGATTATGGCAAAAGGTTCCTTCACAAATAAAATTATGTTGAAGAAACTTTATATTCCTGAATTACATATACAGATTGGTGGTGGATAATGTGAGCATAGGCAATTAAATGAGCTAAAATACAGTTTATGGGCTTTGTATGCGTTAGACAAAAATAGACTAATATGCGATTAACATCTAGTATCTGTAGAAACAAGATCCTTTGTTTTCAGAAAACACTGAATCCTAGAATACTAGATTTGAAGTCATATTTGTATATTTCTGTCTAACACATACAAAGCCAATAAACTGTATTCTAGCTTATCTGACTGCCTATCTTCACATTATCCATCAGCAATCTGTATACAACATAAGCATAACATTTTAAAGGTATGATTCATAGCATAAGAAGCTATTAATGATTTATAAGAAGCAAAAATATTAATAACAAGGTGTTTCAACCGCGTAAGTGTAGTTTTAGTTAATTTGATAAATAAAAATATACAAAAATTCATTTCGTAAATGAATCTGCTGCGAACATTTGAAGAAATCCTCGGCGGCTAAGTAATGTTCTTCTCTCTATCTTCAATTCAGTTTAGTGTACAGGAGCTATGATAACACCTAGTTACCATATGACAATCATACTTGCTCCCACTGACTGAATGAGAGTAATAGTTACAACCACCAACATGACCTTCATAGCTAACCCGCTGAACACGGGAGAGTCATAGTTACTCTGGCCAACCATGTTACTGCCACCGATTACATGAGAGTTATAGTTTTTCCCGTCGACCACATGAGGGTTATAGTTACTCCCACCATACGCGAATCATGTAAATTAAATTCAAATAGATTAAATTAAACTAGCAGTCCAGTGAGACAAATGTCTCATTTAATAAAACAAAAAAGACCGTTTTGCAAATAGAACGCGTATTAAATAAAAACTGTACCCAGACCTGGAAGGTGTCAAAGTGGTTGCCTAACCGATCGACGTTTTAAGGCGCAGAGGGTCGCAGCTCCGTTTGGCTGCTGAAACAGTTTTTATTTAATACGCGTTCTATTTGAAAAACGGCCTTTTTTGTGATTTCTCGAAAACCGGAAGTGTCACGTGACTGAAATTCGGTTCCTGACCTCACATGACCATTTCAAACATATAACTTTCATAACTTTTTTCTCTATCTCTTACGGCTTGGCTGCTGAAACAGCGTCCCGGACAGACAAAACGGCGTCCCAGACAGAAAAAACTGCGTCCCAGACAGACACGTCTATTAGATAAAGGATTAAAGTTAAAACAATTAAGTTCAACCTAAATTTCATTAATTAAATTAAGTCAACTGAATATATGTGTCATAGTTACTCCCATACGACCATACATTTAAACTAAAGTCACTTATATTAAATTAAATGAAGGATACAGGAAGTTGAGTTAAGCTAACAAATTGAATTAAATTAAATTAATTCAATATAGCTGGCATAGCTATTCCTGCCAATGATCAGAGGGTTTCGCCACATGATATTTAGAATTCCTCTCATCGGCTATATGAGTTGGTCTCCCCGACTGTAGGAGGTTAATTTAAATTAATTGAATTACGTTAAAGCAAATTAAAGATAGTTTAAGTTAAGCTGAATTGAATTAATTACATTGAATTTAGTATACGTATCACATTTACTTTTGCAGATCGCACTAGGGTCGTGGTTAGTCCTGCCCACAATATGAGAGTCATAGTTAGTCCCACTGACCACATCAGACTCTTTGTTATTTCCGTCGATAACATGAGAGTGATTGCTACTTAGTTCGACTCCATACGAGTCGTAGTTACTCCTGTTCCTGGTTCACATAAAAGCCATAGTTACTACCGCTGACCACATGAGAGTCATATAATTCTATTATCGACGGCATGAGAGTCATAATTACTATCAGCGATCACGTGAGAGTCGTAGTTACTCCCGTCGACCACATGAGAGCCATATTTAGTAGGTACCACCAATCACGTGAGTCATTCTTATTCCCGACAACCACATGCAGATCGTAATTACTTCCGCCGACAACATAAGAGTTATAGTTACTATTACCGACCAGATGAGATTTATTGTTCTTCCGACTACGCGAGAGTCATAGTTACTCCCACTGACCACATCAGACTCTTTGTTATTTCCGTCGTAACATGAGAGTGATTGCTACTTAGTTCGATTCCATACGAGTTGTAGTTACTCCCGTCGACTACATGAGAGCCATATTTAGTAGGTACCACCAATCACGTGAGTCATTCTTATTCCCGGCAACCACATGCAGATCGTAATTACTTCCGCCGACAACATAAGAGTCATAGTTACTATTACCGACCAGATGGGATTTATTGTTATTTTCTCCGACTACGCGAGAGTCATAGTTACTGCCTTCGACTTCATGCGAGTCATAGTAACTGCCGTTAATAACAGAAAAGCCATAGTTATTCAGGTCAATTATATGATACCTATAGTTACTCCCTTCGACTGCATACCAGTCGTAGTGGCCCCTATCGACCACATGTTAGTCCTGGTTATTCCCGTCGACCACGTGTGAGCCATAGTCGGTGACACCAACCACATGAGAGTCAGTGTTACTCCCTAAGACTACATGTGAGTCGTAGTTTGTCCCTCTAACCACATACGAGTCATACTTACTACCACCGACCAGATGGGAGTTACTGTTATTTCCTCCGACCACACAAGAGTCATAGCTACTCCCTTCGACTACATGCGAGTCATAGTTACTCCCGTTAAAAATAGCCGAGCCATAGTTATTCCCGCCAATTATATGACACCCATAGTTACTCCCTTCGACTGCATGCCAGTCGTAGTTACCCCTATCGACCACATGTCAGTCCTCGTTATTCCCGTCGATCATTTGAGAGCCATAGCCAGTAATACCACATGAGAGTCATACTACCGCCGACACAAGAGTCGTATAGTTACAACTATCGACCACACGGGACGTTTTTAAATATATTTTTGTCCCACCGTAATCAGTTAAGACAACGGATCACTTTTCTACTTTCCTGAATTTTAGTTTTAATTGTTCTGGGTGCTAGAAGAACTGAAGAACGTTCAGCGCAGAAGTTAACGACGTTATAGTATATTCAAAATCCAAATGCTAAATGTGATTGACATTTTATATCAATAAAAATTTAAATATTTAGAATTAGATTAACTATATTTTTATTACAGTCATAAAGTAGTGGAGGTTACGGAATGCAGCTGTCGGTATGTACTGCAGATTTATTGCTAATAAATTGCTTCATTTTGTACGACTTACTACCATGCATAATACAACATGTGTTTGACCATTGCTATAATTATGCTGTGGTCTAATCCGCAGCAGCTTACCACACAGCGCCACCTACTATTACTGTTGTAATATCCACATTAGGTTTATTGTTATACATAACGACTGTACACACATTTACACCTTCACGCTTTAACGCTGTCATAGAAATATTGTATTTGATAACGATCATGAACCGACAACATAGCGGAAGCTATAAACCCGGACTTACAATAATAAACCCATCAAGGAACACCAAATAAACAGCAATTTACGATGCCAGTACGAGAGTCTCGTAACGCAATGAAAATTCGCCATGCTTTCGGAAAAATTCTAAAAATACATTAATTAAGCACTGGCGCAGCCCGAAAAGAAAATGAGACCGTGTCGCAGTTCTATAAATATTAACAGCCCAAACCATAACCCATATTACAATTTAAATTTCTTGGCAGGAGCCCCGCGCACACGATTTTATGGCTTAGACGCATACATACATTCAGTACAGCGGCAAAAATGCGCTATAGATCTTTTTTTGATGTAAATAACCAGGAATCGCGCTGGCGACGAATATTTTAAGAATACGCGGTAGTCTGTTCGACGGCAAGAACTCTGTAAACAGGAAATCAGACCTTGGATTTTTTCCAGTTTGCATGTTCATTGCACTAATAAAGGACACAAGCTCTGGTTGCCAATCATTGGCACTGTAAATAACTTCCAAATGTCATGTTAACAATTCGCAGATGAATGTATAAAATTCAATTGAAAGTTTTACAAAAACGTTGAGCAAATCGATGCTTCAAAGTCACCAGGAATGTGCTTCATTGTCGTCGGAAACGTCGAAATGCCTAGCATTGTTTATTGCTTACGTGTAGAACATAATCCGCAGGCACTTTAAAATTCGTTTTAAATATTTTATTTATCGATTTTCTCGATGCATGTTTTCTATTAAACTGTTGCTACACAAATAAAGCTGCCAGGGGATTTACATATTTACGACTGAATTATGAAAGTGCACACTCTCCTGTATTTATTTATAATTTATGAAAATGCAGTTTGAAGTATTATCAGCGATTTCCGGTTTCCACCAGTATTTTTCTAGTTTCATCCCAGCTGCGGTACTAATATAGCAAAAAAGGATTTCTTTAGTTATTTTGTAGAGTACCACACATTACGAAGAAATCTTCAAAAATCCTCAAATCCAGAATAAGTTCATTTATAATAGGTACGTTTTAAATGATCATACATTTAACGTCATCAGCCAATAGAGTAGCAGTGAAATTCCAAATACAATTTTTCATCATTTAAGAGCGATGAAAGCAAACAGGAAGAAATTTCAACAAGCTTACGTCATATATTGACATTACATAAGACAAATATTAATGTTTAAAAGATCATCTCAATTTTGATACGTTGCTTCCATAACGTTGTACTGATATTTGAAACAACTAATTTAGAAAATTGCATAGGATAATAGCTACATTAACTGTGTTCCAGTATTCAGTATTTAATAAACAACGTGCTATGTCTATAATCTACTAATTATACGAATCTCTTCAAATTTTTGGATATTAAATTCGTGCCAGCCATAAAGATATTAGAAAAGTGACTAGTATATTTTTCAAAAATATTTTATTTAAAGAATTGCGGGGTAATTGTAGTTTTCTAGTAACTTTGCCTTGAATAAGCATTGGTAACTGTTTTCTGATTTTGATAAATTTCAGAATTTCAATGGCTGTATAAAGCAACCGCAATACTTCAACGTTGGTTACGTGTTTCGCCCAAGAGATCTCCAGAATTCAACGGTATGTCCACATTTCGGTTCCTTTCGTAGTTCCATGCAATTTAGACACAGATTGCACATTGCAGCCCAACAACTGTAAACGTAGTTGTAGGGTCAACGAATTACACCCTTACGAAACTATCTCTTTCTGTTTGAATTCTATGTCTTATCTTTTGCAAATGGCCCTACTTATTGTATATACTTAATGCGTGAAACGGGCCTTGGTATCCCTTGCCTGTAGTGTTTATTTGTACAAGCAAAAATTTTGTTCGTGCAGCGCTAAACGCGACTCTGGAGCGAAATAAAGGGGATGGTGAAAGCATGGCCGGAATTTTTAAGTTCAGCTTTCGTTGCAGGCCAGCTTCAGATGGCAGCGCCCATATCTGCAACTCCAGATTGCGTTGTTCAAACAGCGCCTACGGTAAAACAAATAGAAGCGGCCAGTATTTAAATTGTTGCCACTAGTTTAAAGTGCAGCCAACACGCGTTTGCGCCGTTTAATTATTTTTTGACGTCAGCCGGACGAGCGACGCCAACCCAAATCCCGCTTCCTGTGTAGGGTAATTCACACACAGCTAGCCAGTTGATGACGCCATTCAAGGTCATATGCAAGTTTCACAATCCCACAATCACAATCAGCCTATTTTATTCCATTTCTGGATGTAGGCCTTCCCCAAGATTTGCCATTCTTTACGGTTCTGGGCAATATTAATCCATTTTCCTCCCGCAATTGTTTCTATATCATCCCTCCATCTTATTTTTGGGCGGCCTCTGCTTCTTCCTCCTCTCTTCGGTTTTCACTGTAATATCCTGATTGTTCATCTATTGTCCGTTATCCTCGCCACATGTCCGGCCCAGTTCCACTTCAGTTAATGCAAGTTTGCGACTCCCAAATTTTGACTGTCAACAGCTGCGTGAGTTAAGGAATGCGTTTACCTATGCGAATTGTGCGAGTTCAATGCACGGAAATCTGAGCAGGGCATAATATCGGTTTCAGCCTTTTCTTCATTATGATTGCGTTTGAAAGTACAACTGTTTTAACGCTATTTTTCATTTCGTTTCAAGTATCTCGTGCACGTACATGCGACCCACCCCAGCTATCTCGCATGTAAGTTTTAACAGGAGTTAATCTTAATTTCCTTTGATTACCCTTAATACATTTCTGTAAACAAATTGGCTTTTCTTTTGAATTGTTTGAAGTTAGTTTCAACCCGAAAATACTACATGGGAGACCCACCTCCGGTTTTTTAGCAAATAGTAATTTTTCATAGCTACGAACTGAGGTATTAAGTTTCATGTTCACTGATGACAAATGGGGCAAATAATTATACAAATATTAGGGTGTACGAGAAGGCTTATTCGAATTTACAGTTACCATGAGAGCGGTTAACAAAAACTCAATCTGTTTCGTCTGTTATAGTGCAACAGTGTTTGCATATAGTCTATTTGCCGTAATATCTATCTAATGAAAATCATATTTTGTCTTTTTAGTATTTAAGGTCACTTCAGTGTCGACGTGTATTAAACGATCCAATAATTATTGTAACCCCTTTAAAGAGTCCGCAATTATAAGTAAATATATCATCAGCATATCTAACTTGGCTGATGGTTACGTCGTTAACCAAGATGCCTTTATTGGTATCGTTAAATGCTTCTATCAACAGTCCTTTTGAATAAATATTGAATAGCACTGGAGACAACACACAAATTTGCCTAACGCAATGTAGAATTTCCATTTCTTCTGCCAATTTGTATATTCTTACTGAGGCTTCTTGACCACACTCTAAATTCATAATTATTATTGCATCTCTCTTATCTACTCCATTGTTTCTTAAGAAATTAGTCACTTCTTTATGGTTTACTTTATCAAAGGTCTTTTTGAAAACACAAACACAAAAGATCGATAAATATCGTAATAATTAACATCTCTACACATTTGCACAGTTATTTGAATTGCAAAAAGCGATCTCTTGTTCTGAACCCGTTCCTGAATACAAACTGCGAATTTCCTATATGTTGCTTCGATTTCCGATATATAATTTCATATATCACTTTCAGAAATGACATCAGTATAGGGTTCAGTAAACACTTTTTTTAATGCATTTTCTAGGTAATGCGCAGCACGTTGATTTTAAGCAATCATCATTAGGTATTGTTTGGGATTGATCTCTTATATTTAATAATTTAACTCATCGCTTAAGGCTTTCGTCCATAAATAATTTCAGGTTCTTCAGTTTGCCATTCCTTTTTCCAATTCATCCTTTGGTACAAACGGATTAGTGTTCTTCTCTCGTACCTTCTTTCACTCCGCTGTTGTGACCAAAGAACGTTTCACCAATTTTCAGATTTTCATTTATATAGCTGATGATTTTTCCGTGTTCACCGACTAACGTGTTAATGTTTGAATTATATCATGCTTATTTTCTAGAGGCTGAATCTCTGCTGCAAACTCTTCTACCTATCATTTCTCTTTGGCTTATCTAATTTCTCTACGTATCTGTGTCTGTTGTTATTTGCATCTTCCTGGACTCTACTTTTTCAGCTGGCGTCTTTCATCCACAATCTGCACTATATCGTTCGTCATCCATTTCTTATTTGCCGTTGGTATTTTTGTTTCCTGTTTGTAAATGAATTGTTACGACGTATTTCCAATTCTCGTATTTCCCGCAACATTTAGTTCATTTATGAAATGGCGACATATTCTGCTTTTCTGTGGTGAGATTGTAGAAACCTGTAGACGCAAGCTCTGTTTTATCATTTTTATTCTACCGTTTTGTTTCGCGTGAGTAGCATTCACTGTTTTTGCTGCTATATCCTAAAGGTCGTTTTATGTACGTTTTGGAATTTTTCGCTCAGCCGTTTACGTCATCGTTTGTAACAAGCTTCGGCGCGACTGAGATGGCTCCGGGCGACAGGTTTTAACCTGTCTAAGCCTATGTGACCTCCTGCACTTGTTTTCCCTCATGAAATGTAGCGCAACATTGTTAATCTTCGTTGAAATAATTGTAACATACGGAGGTAGAAGAGAACTAACGAGTGAGGCTTATATTCCATCACTCTTCATTTTTACAATGTCGATAGCATTTCTTCTTTGCGGCGACCCGTTGAATTCCTTGTTTTTCTTGCGGCTAAATCCCGGATTTAGTTTTGCGCATGAAGACGTTAGTTGTGGTTACGAGTTGCTGTTGGTTTCCACATTTTTCGTCGTAACGAGTGTTCAGTTTTCCGAGGCCCTAAGTCATACTAGAGACGCTAAGAAAGTTACCGTGACCGAAAGTACATAGCGGCAGTTCCACAATCTCAGAACCCGCGCGTAAGCGAATTCTAATTAGGGCGTTTATTGGTACCAGCCCTTCTCCAGGAAGTTTGTGTACCAAATATTGCAAGTCGTATGTACGTCTTCCTTTTACCCGTTTGGGGACTTTTAGCGTCCACCCTTGGCAAAGGACAACGCCCTGGTCGTTGAAGGCTTCTTTACCGCATCTAACAAAAATTCTGACAGTAGCTCTGTGCACCGGCGACAGCAATTCGTTTAACACAAGGTCGCAACTTCTAAACCTATAAAAAAAGTTGTGAATGTACAGTGAAATGGTTTCTTTGACAAATACCGCCCTTTTAAGAAACATATAATGTCTAAAATTAATTAAGAATTCAAGTATTTGCTGCCGGCATTAAAGAGTAAAAAAAGAATACTAATCTCTTTCGTTCTATTTAATTTCTGTCAAATATTTACATGCTTACATTCAAATTTAATATATGTCAATTAAATTAGCCGTGCTTTTTATTTCATATAGGATGTTGCATGCAATTTTTATTTTGCGATGTGCTTTTGTGTAAGGGAGTTTCGCAGCTGCAAGAAATTCAATAAAGGTAAGTTCGATGAAGCTGTACGCTGATCGTGGCATTCGAGCACTGTCGACAATCCAAAACGATGATTCACATCTTCGCTTTCATTGGACTTTCTTGTATTGCCGATGTAAAGTGATGGCGCCTAAGGCAATTAGCATCTTCATTAATAATAACACTTCGTTGCCCTACTTAACTATTATTCTAATGAACCTCGCCCTCCCGACTAGTTAGCTGGCAAATTTTCCCGATTTATGTCGTAATTATAAAATTTCTCGTTGTAACAAAGTGTTGATGTTGTAAATGTCGTTTTAGCCGATAACAGAGTACTTTCTATAATTGTGACTATCTACCGAATATTCGTCCATCTCTCGTGAACATCGTTATATTCTTTCAGGTATAATTCGTCAGTTTTTCCTGTTAGAGTTCTAGTTATTCCTTCCCCAATATTGGAATCTTTAAGCCTAGTGACTTCTATCATATCTATTTATGGGTTTTAGACGAAGTATCACCCTTCTTCCAGTGACCTAGGTGGGCATTAAAATCGCCCATAACCATCAAAATTTCATATTATGTTGTTTGATTTCATGCCTTTACAACTTGTTTATGGAGGGGCGTCTCTAGGAGGTCATCTCATATTCATCATGTGCAGGGTATACTTGCAATAGAGTTACTATAAATGGTTTTGTAATTATTTTCAGCATTGCAAGGTCATCCGATATTGGCAGAAAAAATCATTACTGTCTTTATCATGTCCTTACTCATGATTACTTCAATTCCATTCCAATGTTGTCTGCTTTCTTCTGCAGAATATTATACTGTATATCCTTGTATGTGCTTGAGCCCACATTATCTCATTGATACGAAGATCTGCCATTTATATTATTTTTATCTCCATATGGTGTATTTTACCTGCCTCATACAAACTACGCGCATTCCAATTGCGTATTTCCACTTTCATCTATTAGGTAAATTAACTTTGACAATTTCGTATCAACAGTCTTTTGAATGAATCATCAATGATAGCCATACTTATGTTCTAGGTCCCTACTTGAAAATCACCACCAGGCTTCTATATACACTCATTGGCGCTTATGTATTTCCTGTGTTTCATGTTATTTATATTGTTTTAAATGTGGATTTAATATGCGACATAGATAATACTCAATTAATCCTATTTATGGATTTACAGCACATATTTTTAACTATCTGGTGTTTGGCAACAACTGTTAAAGGGCAAACAAAATATATAAAAATACATAGCGCTTTTCACATAAAATAAAATGTTCTTTTGATACCACCGGTATCTCCTCATTTACTATATGTTCTGTTATTTGTACTACCTATGAAACTCCGTTCCATGGACATGTTCAATGAATCTCCTC
Organism: Agriotes lineatus; assembly: GCA_940337035.1. Classification (NCBI taxonomy): domain Eukaryota; kingdom Metazoa; phylum Arthropoda; class Insecta; order Coleoptera; family Elateridae; genus Agriotes; species Agriotes lineatus. Next base: position 158,957 of record CALNHX010001288.1, read on the forward strand.
AAATAACACCTAATTACAAATGGAAGATTCCGCAGGATGGAAAGAAGAATATTTTTTAAAACAAAGAAAATGTGATTGTGAATTTTATGAGTGTACTGCCACATCCTCAGAAAATGCACTATTTTCCTAGACCAAGTCCTTCAATATTAACAGCGCTTCGTAAAGTATTTTTCTAAATATACACGGAACCCTTGGGATTAAAGGAACACTTTTGAAATTTCCTTAATCAGTCCGAACCTGTACAAACATAAGGTTCTTAAATAAAATTCAAGAATCCTTTAATATAGGTACATACATTTTTAGGAATTAATTCAAGGTGAGAAAATGTATGGTAAAATGTATGATTCAATTAAAGCGTAGAATAGTTCATGATGATAACATCTAAAACTAACAACTAGAATTAGAAAAAGGTTATAACTGCCTTACAGGGAATTAAAATCCGAAGTCGTTGCGCATATGGCGAAGCGCAGCCTCGAAGTATTGATAAAACGCTTGTATCTTGTTTATATATATTTTTTTTATTTTTTTTATCATTTTATTTTGATAAGTATACTATAAACAAAAAGAAAACTCATCAAATGTGCCTTTGGAATTTTGAAGTCATGTGACTTATAACACCAGAAAATTATATACGTAATCCTTGCTACTGACAATTTATAATAGACAATGGCTAATATGTGTGATCGTAAACGTGCTCAAGACTTCCCGTAATAAACACAACCAGAATATTTCCAAAGCCTATACAAGAAAAAGAAGAAGACGATCATAACCGCACTTTGCAACAAATGTCAAATGACAGCTTCCTATTTTCTGGTGTTATAATACAGACTATTTCAAAATTCTATAGGCACCCCTGATGAACTTTATATATGCTCACACGATATAAGGGATTATAAGCAAACCAATATATTACAATAAGTTGTGACAGGTAATAAAAAAATCTAATATAAATTTTTTTAATATATTTACTAAATTTTGTATTTGAGCTTACCTTGCAATTCTAAAACACTCTATGAAAAATAACAATGAAATTTTTTGTAATCTGAACCTTATTTTCTTCTACACGTATAATCACAACTTTAATCTAAGTGGTAAAATTGAAAGGAGATTCTCTCCAACACACATTTCGTGTACACATTGTACGTATATAGATTCTAGATCCAAAATTGTTAGTAAGGATAATAATTATTATAAATGATAATATGCCGTTTTTCAATCACTCAAATGCAGTAAAATAGTATTATTACCTGCGAAATGTCTTTGCTCCGTTGCTTTTAAAGATACGTTAATAATTTCATTACATTTTATAGGTCGACCACATGGAATTTCTTTCTTTTACAGCAGCTTAAAGGCACAGTTCAAAATAAAAGCCTCGCTTAGAAATATCCCGCCGTAGCACTTTTTTACGGCTTTTATATATCCGATGGATATTCCGAAATGACCTACCGACGATAAAAATAAACTCTTTCTATTACCAGGCTAACAAGAGGTTTTGGATCTGCTACATGTGGAGCTATCAACAAGTATTTTCTAAAGGCTAGCCCTTACGTACGATTTTTAATGAAATTATACTTCTTATCCATGCTTGGGACAAAGCAAAAGTAGTAGTCATATTAGTGGTATTAGCTTTTTCGCATACAAAAAATAATGGATTTTGAGCTGCACATCCAAAATGTACATTTTAGTTAATAGAAAGTATTCTGGGACGAAAGCAATTTCGACAGAAGAGCCTTCATTTCGAGAATATCTGCAGAAGACCCAAAAGCGTTCATTCTGGAAATCTAGTTCCACAATAAACTCCATGTATGTAGGCGAAACCACAATACACAGAAACAGCAGAAACGAAATATTAACGAAAGAACGGGCTTTGTAACTCACGAATCTCCACATCAGCGTGCCCTATCCTATCTGTAAGATTTACGCCAAAACGCTTTATTGTCGCCATGAATCTACCACATGAAGCTTCGTAACAACTGTAATTTAGTGCGGAGCGCTACTATTACAGACTATTTACTTTTTAAGAGAAATAAAAGCTGCTTCTAATTTGAGCCCGCAGAAGTTTTTTTTTGCTTGTTTTGCATTTGATATATTTAAAGATTTTAGCGATACCAAAGAATATAGATAGGGGAAGAAAGACAGCCTTATGGGCTATACAGTATATGCTGTGATTTGGGTTGCATAACTATTTACTTGGTTAAATATATTATTTTTTGTTCGAAAATGCCGCTGGAAGCTCCTAGCGTCAAAGTGATTACCTTATCAGTGGCATTCAGCAGTTAAATGCGTCATTAGCATTCTTGAGCTATAACAGTGTTGCAAGAACTTTCTCTCTACAATTCCAATAGTTTTACAATGGTTGTACCTACCCGAAATAAACTTGTATTCTGCCAAAGAATATTTCAGTAGTTTGATTCTGCTTACATCTAAGTTAAGTTTGTTACAAAGAATATTAAATATAGGTGTATATTCTTTGGTTTGTTTTGTTATTATTTAAAACATTTGTTGTCAATCGGATGAACTCGTACCAAGTAAAATAAAGATTTTATAAGTTTCACATGCAACACTTTTAAACATTTAATAGGTAGCTAGGTACCTATAAAAATTACATAAGAGGTTTCTAATATAATTTCAACAAAAAGTTCACCGATGAGCACAAGATTATACGGAATACGGATTGTCCCCACTTTATTCTCACAAAATTCTATAATAAATATAAAATTAGCTATGTACAAATAATGAAAAAAAAAACATTAATAAACAATATACGGATTTTATTTAAAAATTTTAATACGAGAGGAAATTATTGTTCAAGTAATGTTGACGATTAATATAGTTTACAGTGATCTATTTTAAAAAGCAAATAAAAACAAAAATAATATTGTATCTTGTGAAGTTGATACGTATAGAGTACGGCTACTAAAACAGTACGCCTTGAATATCTCATTTACTTGATGCATTAAAAAATGTCTATTTAGGCACATTTAAGTTGGCGATCTCTCTATGTATAGTCTCAGCAAAGAATAAGACAATATTATTCGAACATTTATTATCGACATTAAATTATCTTTCAGAAATGTATGCAAAAATTTAATTTGGTGATTAGGGATCTGACCCAAGTTCTGTACAATCTGTTATTTAAAAAAATGAATCGGGGCGGTTTTCACAGAAAACTCACAATTATTTAATAATTTATACTCTAGTTTAAATTACTGCACTTTAAACGTAAATTAGAGTAGAAACCAAAAAGAACTTATGTGGTTAAGGAGCTGCAAACTAATCGAGGGTTGGGGTTCAATACCCAACAATATACCTTTTTTTTAACAAATTATCTGTTTTCTTTATTTACCTTAAGGTTAAGTGGTAGAAAAGTATGCTAATTCGATTAGCACGCCTGAACTTCGCTCCTTTGAGCAACTTATGTATTCATAATTCAAGTACATTGTAAAATAACAATTTTATTTATTTTTGCTCAATAAACGACATTTATTATTATTATTATTATACTTAAGTCGCTCAAAAATTATGCCAAATAGCTATTTTTAAATAAATTATTATTACTTGCATTTGACATAATTTTTGGGCGATATAAATAATAATTTGTTAATAAAGAGTTAGGTACCTATTGTTAGGGATTGAACCCCAATTTGCCCCAACCTTTTAGGGGTTTAATTACTTTTATTTAAAGGCAGATTATAGGAAATTTGAGTCAGATCCATTAACGCCAGTTTAAATTAAAATATTTTGAAATAAAGATGTTATACATTTCTTACTCTCGCTAATTTCAATGATCTATTAAATAAATGAGATTTTCAAGGTGTAAATATTACATACAATAAAACAATATAATATACAAAGTTACAAAGAATAGGAAGTACACAAATATATCTGTAAGCATATAAACGTACATTTTTTAAGCTTTAAACATTACTTAAATGTAGTATTTTTTTGTTGCGTGTACTAGACTGGTTTGTATTCCTTAAATCTTGCGATAGCCATTTCAACGTTTTATGGAGTTTGCACTTAATTAAATGATTAATTAAAAACAGTTTATGAGAGTAACATGTGTCTTGCTCGTTAAGCCATCCTGGTACTAAAATTTTCACCTTATTTACACTATATGCTAATAATGTTTTCTTAAAACTCCTACACACGACTTACTATTTTTAAAATAATATTCAAAATGTTCAAGTAACATTGTAACTATTTTTATTAAAATACTTGAAGGTTTTTTTAGGTAAATAACACAGTCGCCCGCACCATAGTCTTTTTGCTGTAAAAACAGTTCATTATGATGCACTACAGAGTCACGGCTGCACATATTTTGACACTGATCACAATTAAAACGTAAAAGCGTTTTATGAATGACATAACCAGCTACATATACCATCGCACAAGATTCTAATGTGGCTTCTTGATTTGGTTGTGTTGAAACTTCTACCTCACTGAGTAAACTGAGGTCACCATCTTCTGCTAATTCAGTTTGTTCAGCAACTGTATATGGTATGTCCTCAACATATCCCATGACGTGTCTTTTTCTGGCACTTCAACATTTTAAGGTCAATTCTTTTTCAGCTTCTTTCCAAGGTTGTTTAGATTTGTGAGAAAGTTGCATATTTACAAAGACGCCAACGGTTTTTGGTTTCAAGCCCAATGCATCTAAATTAGCCCCCTTTCGTGCACATTGCTTCTTCATACGGTAAATTTGTGAATTTTTTGCCCCCACTTGTCTTCGCAGTTTTGCAATTTGTTGATGTAGCACAGCAGAACTACGGCGCTTTCTTGTTTTGGTAGGTGTTGGCATTTCTAACATGGCCTGTTGAAATATGGTTTTTAAAAATAAAACATACTAATAACAGAAAAGATTTTCATGCTGTAGGCTCCATTAAAATGCTTTACAAGCTCATTGTTTTGCCTACATATTTCTACACAATTTATCAGAGAATTCAAAACGTCAATAATTTTTCTGTATTTTATGAAACTGCCAACTTTAGTTCATTTTGTGTTATTGAATAAAAACGCCTAAAGAAGTGAAAATTGATCACCCTGTATACTTACTGCTTGGGATTTAGTTTTGATTTAATTAATAAAACTTTAAAAGAAATTTTAACTAATTATACCTTATTTAATTAGTACCTACACGAAGATCGAGCAACAAATTTGGGGAAACTAAGATTTAAGCCCATATAATCGCACATCGTGTTAACCTACTATCGATGGAAAATTTAAAAATTTTATTATACAGTGTGGTGATCAAGTTCCACACAAAATTAATAATTTTGTTATTTAATATTTTTTTGGGAAAACCCTGACACGTCAATTGTATTCTTTAAAAAGTGGACATGGCACCGTCCCTAGACTTTCCCATACTGGAAATTGTTCATATTTTCTTTTGCATTTAACAGTATAGTTATTTTCCTCAAAACGGCTGCTTGAGCGCTATCGTAAAACCCCGTCTCCTAACATGGTTAGGTGAAATTTTCGAAGTCCCTGAAAATCATATTTTGTATGGCATAAAAATTCGATCTTTTTATTTTCGGATTCTTCGAAGCAAAATAGTAACGACAATTAGAATAAACAATTAATTTTTCAAAAATAGAAGGGGGAGGGAGGCTTTTGTTTCTGCGCTATGACGTCATTATTAATTTTTTCAAATGGAAATCTCATTTTCCCCCCTTATGTTGATAGATCTCGCCAGTTAAATGGTGATATAAAAATTGAGTACCCCACATAACAATTTTTTGAGAAAAATACACATAAAGTTAAAAAAATTCAGAATTTTTTTAAATTAAAATAGTAATAATCTGTTTCCTTAGAAACGTTAAATTGTTGACTTTGACACATTTGTGAAACAGTGGTAAATGTTTTAAAATCAAAATGAGGTAGTTTTTGTCATAGCTCTTATTTTCATTAAAAATAAATTCTGAATTGTTTGAACTTCATGTGTATTTTTCTCAAAACAATTGTTACCTACGAGGGGCACTAATTTTTTTACATCATTATTTAACTGGTGAGGAGATCTATCAAAATAAGGGGGAAAATTGAGTCTTTTTAAAAAATAAAATGACGTGTTTCGGGGTTTTCCCAAAAAACATTAAATAAGAAAATAATGAATTTTGTGCGGGACGTTATTACCACACTGTATACAGAACGGGCATTTTTAAAGGAACTAACCTGTCATCATCATCATAAACAGCGTTATATATTCCATCTCTGGACATACGCCTCCCCAGTTTGTCGCCAGCTTGTGCGGTCAGCGGTTGTTCCCATCCACTGAGTTCCGGCTATTTTGGTGATATCATCCTTCCATTTCGTTCTAGGTCTGCCCCGATCTCTTCTACCCATTCTTGGCCTCCACTCAGTCACCTTCTTACTCCATCGATTGTCTTCCCTTCTCATAATGTGTCATGCCCATTGCCACTTTAAACTTGCGATGCGTGCCGCCACGTCTTCCACTCTGGTTTTGTTTCTGATCCAGTTATTGGTTTTTCTGTCTTCTAGTCGTACTCCTAGCATCGATCTTTCCATGGCTCTCTGTGTTACTTTCATCTTTTTTATCGTGGTTTCTGTAAGAGACCATGTCTCACAGCCATACGTTAGAGTTGGAAGGACACATTGGTTGAACACCTTAGTTTTCAGGTACTGTGGATATGTATTTGTTTTAAACACATTTCTTAATTTTCCATAGGCTGCCCATCCCAGTTTAATTCTTCTATCGACTTCCGCTTCTTGGGTATCCGTCGTAAAGGTTAATTTTTGGCCTAGGTATATATATTCGTCTACCACATCTATTAGATTGTCATTAATCTTAATGGGTGGTATATCATTTTTATTGGCCATGATTTTTGTTTTCGTTAAATTCATTTTGAGACCAACTGTTTGCGCCGCGTTTTCTACATCTACGATCATGGTTTTTAGGTCCTTAATGTTATTCGTTAATAGTATAATATCGTCAGCGAAACGTAAATTACTTAGATATTCCCCATTAATATTAATGCCACATTAGTGACCACAGAATGGTACGAGCCAGAGTAATACTGAATACAAAACAAGATAGGCAAAAGTTAATTGTAAGCGGAGTGAAACGAATAGACATAAAAGAAATTTGGAGTAAAGAAGAAACGTACAGAAATACTTTGGAGGAAAACTTCGTTAACAATCCAATTAATGAAATGACAAACATCGACAAATTGTACGATTACATTACACATAATGTTTCAAATGCTGCTAAGAAGGTATTCAATAAATCAAAACAACGAAACATAACGAAACTTAAGGAAAATACCAGAAAGTTAATAGCCAAACGGAACAAAGAAAAAGCGAATCTGTCAGAATACGATCTAAAACAAATGCACAAAAATATTAGAAGACAAGTTAGAGCAGACGTCTCCGAGTTTAATGAAAACGTTATCAGGCAAATTATTGAAGAAAACAAAGGACCTAAGGTATTCAGAAAAAAGACTGCAGAAGGAAAAAGAAGGAACTAACCTGTATCATAGACGAATCCGGTATGGTATCTGCATCTAATTGCATAGGCGAAGCAATATGATCATCATCCAAATGAAAAGAGCCCGAACAAGACGTCGCTTTACCATAGACCCTTGGCATGATCTCTTTTTTAAATGCGAGTTCTTTGGGCGACACTGGCGATGTTGCGTGGTCAGGTTGCATGGCAGTTTTGTAATTTAAGGGAACAGCATTATGACTCGGCCTATTTTTTCTTGAATTCATAAACTGCTTTTCGGAAAAATGCATGGCACACACAGTTCTTTCACGTAATTGTTCTTCAGATAACGTGAAAAGCTGTGGATTGCCACGATTAATCAACCACAAATCGCGTCTTTCTTTTTCTATAGAAAAACGAAAAAAGCTTAAATCGCAGTCGGTTCTGCTATTTCGCTTACATTCAAAATATACTCACCAATTAACCATGATTAAGATTAAGCGTTCGAGTGATCAATTTCGGAAAAGGAAACGTCAAAAGAGCACGACAACACTGAAGGCAAACTTCAGCACAACTGAATGTGAATTTCCAGAAGAAATTCTTATAAGCTGTCCTGTTAATTAGCCTAAGGAATGGGACACGTCTTATCAGGAAAGCAAACCAGTAAGGAACGATGCGAATAAAGAATTAATCGAAAGTAGGTAACGACCTATTGACTATTGACTTATTTACGATAGAACTGACCGAAAAACCTATTTTCATAAAATGTAAAACATTTGCCAAACTTTAATATTTGTGGAAAAAGTATCAAATAAAAGTCACTAATAATAACTATAATTTTGAGCATATGATTAAACTTTGAGTAGTTAGTAGCTTATTATTTCTTATTGCAGTATGTTTAGAAAGTTTTCACTACAAATTGTCTTTTGTTTTGTTACATAGCAACCAGAGCACACTATTCATTTGTTTTTACAACTAACACAGTCAAGGCACACTAGATTAAAAAGTGTTTTATAAAATATTTTAAAAGTTTGTGAAAATAAGTATGTGAAACCATACATGAATGAAAAGGGAAAAAACAAGCTTTCCAATGATGCAAAATTTTGATATCCATTCCATTTAAAAAAATGTAAGTTTGGGCTGTACCTTGAAAATTACGAATCAGAAAAATATTAAAGTAGGCCTATTCTGTAGAGCCTACAATTCCCTACAAGCCCTTTTTTGAAAATTGAAATTATATAAAATAATAAAAAAGTTATGCATGGTTGAAGAAATCGACCAGTTTCAGTTTTTCGATTATAACAAGTAGGCTATGCGTTTTTTTTTCGGAAAAACAGAAGCGTCAATAAATTGGCCTCATAAATGTGCACCTTTTTCCCCATTTGACCGAAGTTGTATCTCTTACCGTTTCCGAGATGCCAATGGTGGCACCTCGAAAATGACCCCACTCTGTATAAAATCTTGTGTATATTTTGAGCGCAAAATCAAATTGCCAATTTCGCTCTTATACAAATAGCTGTTAAAATCATAACTCTGTAACTTCCTTGCAATCTGGCAACGCTGAGACGCGTTCTTGGAAAAAATGCGACAGGAATCTGTAAATGCGTCTTTGACCGTAGCCCTGAACAAGTTCATTAGTACTGGCGACGGCTGCTTGAGGGCCAGGCAAGAACGGATGAGCTTTTAAATAATACGCTAATAACCCATAGGCTGTCCTTCTTTCCCTATCTATATTCTTTGTACAGGAGTAAACTATATACAGAATCTCTAGTTTAACATGACGGGTTCTGCCATCTATCGCCGGTTGATGATTTGCTCAATTTTGAACTGAGCGGGAAATTCAAAGAGTGTCCCATTCATGGCACTCCTCTCCTACGTTGTTTTAAATCCTTCCCAGCCGTGTTACTCTCCTAAAGAGGGTGGATATAGTAGACTTTTTTAACACACGAAATTGAAAGAAAATTTTTATATGCAAAATGGGTATGTCCTTAAGTTTAACACCATGGTTTTAAAACGCTATGTAGTTTCAAATAGAACATTAAGGGCCGGTTGCAGAAAGCAATGTTAAGTCTGGTGTTAGCTAACATCGCGTCAAAGTGAACAAAATCGCATCAAATTTTGTTTACTAATGTATTAGTTGCCATAAGCATTTGAGATTTGATTCGTTTTTTTTCACTTTGACGCGATGTTAGCTAACACCAGACTTAACATTGCTTTCTGCAACCGGCCCTAATAATTGCAATTTTGATTGAGACCGAGATTTTTGGAACAAGTGCTTTGTGCTGAAATTGGTTTTATTTTTGATCTATTACATTGTACGTTTTGGTATCACGTGCATCAGTTACAGAATTAAAGGTTAAAATCCCGAGGTTCAAGATTTTACAGTTCGCCCAATGAAGAAAAATCTGAAATAAGTTACAAAACCTTTTATCGACAATAAATTTGATAATACATTAACACATTAAAAATTTACATCAAAGTTTAAGACATTTTATTCTTGCTATAGAATATTACATACTCATTTATAATCACAAGATATATTTTTATATTAATTTTTGTAATACAAAAATAAAAAGATGAAATAGAGGAATATTTTTTTTATACAAAACTGTATAGTAATTTGTTTTGTTTCGTCTGCATATAGTAAATTAGCACAACACTTTTACAACATTCGAAATTAAACATGTAATTTACAACAAAAGAAGACCATCTGAAAAAGCTATAATGAAATGTATTAGTAAAACGTTGATTTTATACAATCACAAGAAATTTAAGAGTCAGGTCTTAGAGTATTCACTAATTAAATTTAGGAGAGGATATTGCCGCGTCTTTGTTTTAAAACGGCTCTGCATCGTCTAGACATAGATAAAATTAAATTATCTATTCCATCTTGTGGTAACTGTTGCCATTGTCTTACAAGGATACCACGAAGCTGAATCCGAGTATGAATTTCACTCATTTCACTTTCAATGCTTCTTCCCAACGTACCCCACAATAACGTTTAAGTCTGGGGAATGCGCAGGCCATGGTAAAATAGAAATGTGTTCGTCTTCAAGTCACTCGGTAACAGCACCTGCAACGTGTGGAGTGGCATTATCATGCATCAGTATTAATTTAGGTCCATCAGCACAAGCGAATGGAAGCACTATAGGCCGCAGTACCATATTTAGATATTCATCGGCATTTCTTCTTCTTCTTCTTCTTTAACAGCCTTTTACCACCCACTCCTGGGTATAGGCCTCCCCTTTCTTTTTCCATTGCTCTCTGTCTTGCGCCAGCTGTAACCATTTACTGCCTGCTGTTTCTTTTAAATCATCGTGCCAGCGTCTTGGTGGTCTGCCCACGCTGCGTTTGTTTAAGCGTGGCCTCCATTGTAGGATGCATTTTGACCATCTGGAGTCGTCTTGTCGTGCGATATGCCCGGCCCAGTTCCATTTCTGCTTTGCAATATATTCGACGACGTCTTCTACCTTTGTTCTTTTCCTAATAACTTCGTTTGGAATATGGTCTCTCAGGCTTACTCCCAGCATCAACCTTTCTATGGCTCGTTGAGTTACTCTAAGGTTTTTAGCAGATTTGATGGTTAGTGCCATAGTTTTCATTGCATAAGTCATTACCGGTAAAACGCAAGTATTAAACACTTTTTTCTTTAAATTTATTGGTATGCTTTGATTTTTCATTACATGCCCTAGTTTTCCGACTGCTGCCCAGGTCATTCTTATGCGTCTACTTATTTCTGCGGTTTGATTTGCTTTGCCGAGTGTGATCTTGTGTCCAAGGTAGATGTATTCGTCTGTTCTGTTTATTATATTGTTGTTCACTGATATGATTACATCTTCTGGGGTCATTATTTTGGTCTTATTGAGATTCATCTGTAAGCCACAATCACCTGATCTCGCCTCAAGTTCGCATAACATTTCCTGCAGTTCCTCGATGTCTTGGCTAAAGAGTACGATATCGTCGGCAAAGCGGAGATGGCTTAAATATCTGCCGTCGATTTTTATTCCCTTTTTTTCCCAGTTGAGTGTTTTAAATATATCCTCCAAGACAAGGGTGAATAATTTAGGAGAGATAGTGTCACCCTGCCTCACTCCTCGTTCCATTGATATTTTATTAGTTTTGGAAGTTTCTGTGATATGAACTTCCATTGTCGCTTTATTATATATATTTTGGAGTAAGTTTCTGTACCTGGAGTCTATTCTGGCATTGTTCATGGCCCTGAAGATTGCCCAAAGTTCTATGGAGTCAAAAGCCTTGTTGTAGTCAACAAACGCAAGATGGATTGGAACGTTGTATTCATTGCATTTTTCTACGAGTAATCGTACCGATTGTATGTGATCAATAGTGCTGTGACCCTTCCCATCGGCATTTAAAAACCCCTAAAGAAAAACGAGATCCGTTTTTTCACCAAAGCAGATACCACCCCACATCATTACGGTACCTCCTTTGTAAGAATGGACCTCCTGAACACATCTGAGCCTTTCCAAGTTAACAGGTCGTCTCTACATGCTAACTCTTCGACTGTCAGGGTGTAATCCAAAACGAGATTGATCTGTGAACAAAACCCTAGACCATTGCTCTTCTGTCCACAGAATATACTCTTCGGTCCATTATACTCTGTGTGCTCAATTACCATGCCGAATTGGCGGGGCTTCCAAAGTTAAGTAACAATCTTGAACTGCGGTAATAATGCATCCACAACCTGGATGTGGTTCTCTAGAATCTCCGGATGTCCTATATCTCCATCACAATCTGCTAATGACCCTTTGAGGTGTTTAAAGCTGCTGAACATCAACTTGTCTTTGGCCAGCTTCTAGCATACCTGCAGCCTTATTCATTTCAGCTAAACTTAAATGTTGACGTTGTTGATTACCTTCCATAATAAAAGCATCAATAAAATTATAACACCCCAAAATATACTTAAATCAACTGTAAATGATGATTAAATTATTCACTAGCACTGGAATTGCTTCATTTTTAGTTGAATTGACTATTAAGCATTTGCATTTGTTTATTTATTATTGAAACAACTGCTATCGCTAGCCCAAAGACTAGCACTAACATCAATGCTAGAAATATTTGATAACAAAATTAATTTATAATGGCAAAAAATATATATACAGGTTGTCCGAAATCCGTTTTGAACATAGGAAATTAATGAGTGCGACAAGGAAGACATAAACAAAATGAGTAGCAGGACAAAGATAGAATGTAGTCATGGTAGCTAAATTTTTAAAATAAAATTAAGTCAATGAAACAAATAAACACTTCTGTCAAATATTTTATTTGTCACAATTTGTCATTGAAATTTTAGAAAGTTCAAAATGCTGTATACACAGGAAGAAAAAATTTAAATTATTAAGTGGATTTATGGTGGCAATTCAGTGGCTGATACTATCAATTAATTTATAGCGGCTTTTGAAAATCGTCCCATTCCTTCACGTGGAACAATATCACATATTTCCAATGAAATCGGTATTAACAAGAGCACCGTTCAAGACATTTTGCGCAAAAATGGCTATCAATCTTATAAAATATGTACCACCCAACAACTTTTTCCCGAAGATCGGGAAAGAAGAATGGTGTTCTGTGAAAATGTCATGGAGAGAGCAAATGGTGATGACAACTTTATAAACCGAATATGCTTTACTGATAAGTCTTCGTTCGCCCTTCTGGGCAAACATAATTCTTTGGTTGTTCGATTTTGGTCTCGGGAAAACCCGCACGTTTGGATGGATTATAGGACTCAATATCCACAAAAATTGAATGGGATTATTGGCAATAATGTAACTGAACCAATCTTTATTGATGGTAACTTAAATGGGCAGAGATATTTGGAGCTTTTGCAAAATCAAATAATTCCATCACTACAGCAACTTCCTGTTGATTTCCAACAAATTTGGTATCAGCAAGATGGCTGTCCCACCCACAATACGGTTGCAGTACAAGCGTACCTGAACGATACCTTTCCTAACCGTGTAATTAGTACCAGAGGAACAATTCCGTGGCCAGCGAGATCACCGGATTTATCAGTGAATGATTTTTTTTTTTGGGATACATAAAAGAGATAATTTACAAGCACGAAAGGCTTAGCAATTTAAATGAGTTACGGTAAAAGATAATAGATGTGTTTGCAATGGTTACTCCTGAAATGTTAACCAACCATAATGGGATATTGTTTAGCTATGGAAGGGGGACTATTTGAGCATCTGTTATGATTCATAATTTTGTTTGGTTAATTTGTGTTATTTACATTTTATTTTAATTTAAATCTTTTGTTAACCTTATCTGTTTAGCATTTTCTTAATAAATAATAAATCTATTGAAATGTTAAGTGGTAGCCCAATTCTTTGTCAGTATTGATTGGTTGTACTTATGGCATGACATCTCTTCTTCTCAATTGAATGGTATCCTTACCGGTTGCAAGTGTATTAGGAACTGCTGCCAAAGGATCCTTTGGTTACGCTTTTTACAGTAGAACACAAAAAATTCATGATTAAATCATATTTTCAGAATGATGTTCGAGTGAACGGTGAATGGAATTACAGTGCGGTGCTATGTTTAGCAGAATTTTGACTACAATATCCAGCCATTGCTTTCCTTGTAGATTTTTACAGTACACTTAAAAGATGTGTAGGCTAAGAGTTCGTACTCAAAATACAGTTGATGATGTTCGTCAACGTATCAACGAGCAACCCACTACATCACTACGTAGACTTTTGCAGGAGACTGGTTTATCGTTAGGAACTTGCCATACTATTGCCAAAAACGACTTAGTTATTCCCGTACAAAATACTTGCTTTACATGAGTTGCTGCCAGCAGATCACAATAGGCGAATTAATAATCACAAATTGTTAAATTCAACGGCTTGGTTCACAGTTCCGGGGTACATAAATCCACAAAACTTGAGGTTATGGAGTGCTGAAAATCCTCATACTTTTCGTGAAACTCCCCTTCACCCGTTAAAAGTTGATATTTGGATTACTGTGTCTCTAAGATGTATTATTGGTTAGTTTTTATTTATTTTTTGTATCTGTGAAATAAAAAAATTATAATTTCCTATTTTGATGATTTACCTACTTGTTATGATTTGTTTAACAGTTTGGTAATTTAGTTGTTACTGTTATCGTTTAAACTGAAATAAAAGAGCTCATTTCATTTCTTCAAAAATTGGTTTATTTATAATGCAACTTAACCTCCATGAACACAACTGCAGGTTAGGTTAGATACTGGCGCTTGCGCTAATAAGAATGGCTGTGTCTAAACTTTACCCGATATTTAATCGGCTTACACAACCACAGTTAACTCATTTAGGTACTATTTTAATTATTTAAACCTCACTTTATACCCTTAATGACAGATAAAATATTTGACAGAAGTGTTTGTTTGTTTCATTTACTTAATTTTAGTTTAAAAATGTACCTAGCCATGATTACATTCTATCTTTGTCCTGCTACTCATTTTGTTTATGTCTTCCTTGTCGCACTCATTAAATTCCTATGTTCAAAACGGATTTCGGACAACCTGTATAGGTGTTCCTAGATATTATTTGTGATGTGTGCATAATGATTTATATATATATATGTGTCCGACGCCTATTCTCCATCATCTTCTGTCTTCGCAGTCTTCTGGTGTTAAGTTTCTATCGCTCATCGACGTCTGTATCGTTTTTTGCCACTCCAACCGGGGTCTACCTATTCTCCGACGTCCAGTTGGTTGCCATTCTAAAACTTGTTTAGGTAGTCTTGTTTCCGGCATACGCTGTACGTGGCCATACCATGTTAACTTTTTGTTGTCTATGTCGGTTACTATATTTCCTTCAATCCCCATCTGTTGTTTTACTACATCGTTTCTAATGTGACTTGTTCTTGAAATACATAAAGATCTTCTCATCGCATCCATTTCTACTGCTTCCACTTTTGCTTTATATTTTTCCGTTATCCTCTAAGTTTCAGCGCCATACAGAAGAGTGCTTTTAACCATAGTTTCATAAATATTAAACTTTCTTCTCTTTGTTATTTCTTTACTCCAGAATATACTATTGAGACATGTAATAATTTTCCTTGCTTGTACTATTCGCTTTTCTATCTCTCTCGAATCAGTACCAGAATCATCGAATGTAACACCCAAATAGACGTAGTTCTGGCAGTTGGAGATTTCTTGTCCGTTTTCAAGATCTAATGTACTAGATTCCTTTCCTATGCATAAGTACTGTTTTTTCTATATTGACTGATAGCCCCCATTCTGCGTATTCTTCTATCAGTTTTCGCATCATGTATTGCATGTCATCTTTATCATTTGCTATAACAACCTGATCGTCGGCGAATTGTAAAATGTACATGCAGCTGTTATTAAGTTCAATACCCATGCCATGAACCTTCCTTTTCCACTTTTTCAGGGCTGCTGCTACGTATATTTTAAAAAGGGTTGGGGAGACGCAACACCCCTGTCTCAGTCCCTTGTTAACCAAAAACTTTTGCGTGGCGTATCTACATATCTTTACTTGAGATTTTGAGTGTTTATATAGTTCTTCCAGAGCATGTATATATGTATGATTGATGTTTGAATGTTCTAATACTTCCCACAGTTTAGAAATGGGAACTGTATCGTATGCTTTTTGGAGCTCTACGAATGTAATATGGGTTTCTATGTTTCTAGCGGTCCTCTTTTCTATGATTTGTTTCAGACAGAAGACATTGTCAGTGCATGATCTCCCTGCATGAAAACCGCTTTGTTCTTCTTTTTCGTTCTCTTTAATATCATTTTCAATCAGATCTCGTAATACCTTCCCATAAAGTCTACTCATTGTGCCAGTTACTGATATCCCCCTATAATTATTACACTTCTTTTTATCTCCTTTCTTGTAAATTGAAGAGGTATATGCTACTTTCCATTGTTCCGGAACCGGATGTCCGTTCAAACATTGGTTGATTATATATGTTATCATTTCAAACAGTTTTTGTGTTCTATTCTTCAACATTTCGGCATATATCCCTTCTGGTCCACTAGCTTTACCGTTTTCCGGCCCATAACAGCTCTTTTCACTGTATCTATCTGAATCTTCACTTCTTCCCCCTTGCATGTGTATCCCTTGCATTGTAGATTCGTTAAGGTATTCTTGTCTTGTCTCCTGTAGCAGCTTCATTCCATTCTTCTGGTTTAATAGTTTGTATGTGGGCTCTATCTTTCCCCGGGTTTTTTAAATTTCCTATGAAACTCCATACTTCTGAGCATTTTCTTCCACCTATGTATGTACTTATTTCCTGGCACTTTTTGTCCCATACTTTGTTCTTCTCTGCATTTATTGCCCTTCTGAGTTGTCTCTTGATTACTTTATAAGCTTGTTGATCTTCCTCGTTTTTTGTGTTCAGCCACTTCAAGAAGTTCTGTCTTTTCTGTTGAACCAACATTTCAATTTCGTCACTCCACCATACTTTTTTGCTTACTTTGTTTTTCTGTATTCCGATTGCCTCTTTTGCTGATTCATGTAAGCTTGTAATAATGTTTTCATATATCTCTGTGAATGTGGAGGTTTGTGCATTTATCAGTTTCTCGACTAATCGTCGTTGATATAATTGTCTCGTACTTTCATTCACAAAGTTATCCAAGTTGTATTTGGGGAGTTCAATTGTTTCTAAATTATCGGATTTTTCAGCCTCTATATCTTTGTTGACTTTTTTGAAAGGAAATACCACTTTAGCATTTACAAGATAGTGGTCGGATCCACACGTAACCCCTCGCAAAATTCGTACATCATTCCATTGCAATTCAGTTTTCTGTTCACTGATGACATAGTCGATGATTGTTTTCAAATTACGTGTATTTTGGGCCCAGGTATACCGATGGATGTCTTTATGTTTATAAAAGCAATTATTAATTCTTAGATTATGAGTTTCGCATAAATGTATTAGACCTCGGCCATTGTCGTTGACTGTCTCTTCTCCAAACGGACCCACTATATTACTATTTTTTTCACGCCCAGTTCTACTATTCAAATCCCCAAGCATGATCACTTCTCTGTTATTACCTATTCCTGTTAAAGTTTCGTCAATTTTTTCGAAGAACTCTTGTTTCGTGGCGATTCTTTCGTCATTCGACGGGAGGTAGGCAGCTATTACTGTGATATTATGTCCATGTAATTTGATATTCATTTTTAGAATGTTCTCGTCAATTGCTTCCCAGTCAGTGATTTTATGCTTGAGGTCTTTCCGTATAAGTAAAGATACTCCTCTGGCTGCTCTTCTTTCCTTAGGAACCCCAGTAAATATGGGGACATATTTTCCAATAAGTTGGAGCCACTTCCTTTTTTCTTAGTTTCTGTCAGCGCTATATCTATATCCAGTTCTTCCAGTTCCGATACGATGATGTCGATCTTTTGTTTGATACCTTGTAGATTCCACGTTGCCAGTTTCATTAACCGTTTCCTTTGCTGTGTTCGTCTTCTTAAAGATCCGTCCGAAGCTCCGAGGCTTTGTTTAGGCTTTTTGGTAATTTATCTCTTTTACGAGTACTGGAGAACCAGTCCAATGCCTCAACCCCCAACCTGGAGGACCGGGCCAGTTTTTGTTTCACGGAGAGTATTTTATTTCCTCACTACCTTCCGACTCTGCTGGCTTGCAGAGCCAGTGAGATTCCCCCAATTCCCATGGGGACGCACCCGATAGAGGTAACTGGCAAATCATCACACGGGGCATAATGATTTACAGTATATTTAGTTTTTCATTATGCTGAAAAACTATACATACTAACGATTCCAGAAAAAAGCTGTTCTCTTTCCTATTCCTAATTCAATTAACAAAGCAAAACTTACATGGTTATGGCGCAATTAATAACTAAAAATATCAATTATAGAACACCGAAAAGAAGTTTTCCAGATAACATAACAGTTTCATGCTATAGCACCACTGTTGAATTTTGCAATTGCTGCTCAATTTTTTGTATGCGATCATTTTTAACTTAATTTCAGTTCCTGTAAGTTAAAGAAGTTTTTTTTGCTAAATTTCAGTTCCTTTGATTTCACATTGTGCTGGTTGCATAGCCGCATGCTTAAGGACTGGTTAAACAGCCTCGAGAGTTAAGCAACGTTCTCGTCGGTCGGCACTCGGATGGGTGTCCGACTTGTAGTGGTAGTAAAATCGCAGGCAGCCATGCCTCAGAGAGCACATTAAGCCGTTGGTCCCGGTTGTAACTTCGGTGACAGTAGTTAGGTTAGGTCAGAGCGGCTTGCGCAACCTGAAAACTCTGGCATCAGGCTTTCTACCACAAGCCATACGATACACGATTTCTCATTGTTTATACAGAATCAAATTCTCGTCGCTTCGATTTTATTAAACTTTTCTCCAATAAAATTATGCATGCAGGGTGTTCCATCTTCGGTGCGATTACATGAGAATCTCTGTTGTTAAGAGGTAGAAAGAAAATAGTTTGCACATTCTGTAGTCAATTTTACGATAGCTATTCGAGAAGAAACAGAAATCGAATATGTATTTTTGGTCCTTTCTACAGTCCCAAATAAAAATGGCAACACTTTTATTTCATGTCAGCTCACTTAATTTTTAAACTATCAAAAACTAAACTAGTCTTTCTTAACCCTTTCAGGACGGCAAAGGTTTTGACAATACTTGCTGGCTGGACGGCAGCGAGAAGCGCTTGCCACACCAGTCGTTTCCAGTCCTTGACACTATGTGTTACAGAAAAATATTAACTTTTTGTTAGGCGGCATAAGAGGCCCTTATTATTAGAAAAACATTTGCATATAAAAAATATATATCCTAACAGAGAAATAACAGGAAAATATGAAAACTAACACAAACATGCTCGGAAAATTAAGATTATAAGGTTCACATATCATGTTCGGGACAAGTTAGTAGCAAAAAAATATGAAAAGAGTATGATTCCCATTCCAAACCATGCATCCACACTTGCCACTCTAGTGGTTTCCCGTTAGGCGGGAGTAGAGGGAAGTGGATGGTTCTGGAACCTCCCCCCACCACTTGACCTTGAGTTCAAGGCAAGGCCACGTTCAATCCCAAGGTCACATGCAAGGTGAGGCCACGTGCAAGCCCAAGGTCATGTTCGAAGCGAGGCCATCAACAGTAACCTTGAAGACTGGGTATAACATGAGGTGTAGTTTTGTGTTCAGTAGTATATCGTGTACTGTACTAGCAAAAACAATGGATCAAGTACAAAAGGTTGGTGAAACTGTGAAGGGGTCAAAGAAAAAAGTGAAAGTGTTATATCCAGTATTGTTAAACGCAACAAGTTATCCGCTGAATAAGTCAAGAAATAAATCTGTGAGTTTGGGTTTGACCTGTTTTGGATCGTTTGTGCCGGGAGTGCTAATTAGTGGGATTAACAACAATTTTATACTGTTAGACGAAGGAGAGTGGCAAGTCTTTCTTAAAAATGAAGATGTGATAAACAGACATTTTAACTATGAAGATGGAGATTTAAAACCGGTGGATATAAGTCCAGGCAAACGAATATATTTCCAAAAAATCGGAAACAAAAAAGTGATTGTGCTGCAGGAACTTAAGCGATCCCAAGTGTATCTCGGAATGCAATCAGTGGCAGAATTGTGGGGGTTGCTACCTCTGATGAATTTTAAAGCTGAATTATTGAAAAGTCAAAATTTTGAAAATTTCTACAGTAGTATAATCCAAGGCGTTTGGAATTTACCCGGCGACTTTAAACGAAGCATTGAGGATGCGTTACCGCCAATAAAATCCGAAAATGTATATTGCATGCATGAAATGCTAAAGTATGCTTTGGACGTCATAAGATATGATATTGTGTTTAAACAATACGCCCAACAGCAAACGTTGGAACAATAAGTGTTTATCATGTAGTTATAACGATGTAATAAAAAAATTAAAAATTTTAAAACGTTTATTATATATTACAAACTAACTTACTAACTAACCTAACCTAGAAAGCTCTGGGTGGCCTCACATTTGCTGTAAAAAAAAGAACACTTAGTTTCTTCAAAGAAGCAAATCAAGTTATACTTACGTAGATCACCCAGAGCATGTCATGCAAGTCGGGGTCCCTGTAGACCTTGTATCTACATCCCAGAAACCACCCCACCTCTAGCAGGGTGGCTTCCGGGATGTAGGTTGAGTTCTTCAGTAAAGCAATGTCTTGCTAAAAAGAAATTTATTGTGAACCAGATTTATATATATATATTTTCTTACAGTGTCATATTTCTCGGCTATATGTGCCACCAGCTGCAGTTCTAAAATTATAAAAAAGTTATTACATCAACTATTAAAAATTAACACAATATTACCGAACGCTGACATGGCAGCCCCAAGAATTATAGAGTTTAAAAATTCTTCTGTAAATTTCTTATATGTATACTGTTTAGAATACAAAAAAAATAAGCGTCTTACCCATTCTGTTTAATCTGAAAAATATTTTAGAATTTAGAATAGCGAAGTAACTGTACAATGCAAAAAATCCAATCAAATATCTTAATAATGATACGAGCATTTTATTTTGCTTAGAAACATTAGAAAAAATATTAGAAATGGTGTATATGGAAGTAGGCACAAAAGACGGGGATCAAATATTTTAATAAAAAGGGAGATGTGAGCATTTACATTAGAAAAGTAAAAAAACTTTTTTTCAGAACTTTTCCTATTACATTTTTCAAAGACATAGACATATAAAATAAAACATATATACAAACATATCTTACCAAACGAGCAGCTGAAGAAAACTGTGATTTTGTCATGCAACAGCCACTGGTTTATATACAAATCGCTCCTACCTACATCTCGACTTGGAGGAAAGGGTTGACAAATTATGCTGCAGATTCTAATTTTGCGTTTATCTCAGTTATTTTAAATAATAGAACTTTTTTTGCGAAACCCTCATATTCCTCGTTAAAAAACGAACCGTTTGATACTAAACAGTAATACTTTTGGCAGTTATTAGGAATGTATGCATAATTATAAAAATTTTTTACGTTTGCTACAGTATTAGAAAACCTAATAATGAAATAAACTAGAATTATAATTTTTTCAAGTTAAATCTGTTTATTAAATAACAATAAATGTTTTTGTAAACATCTTAAAGATGAATAAACCGACATCTATCTAAATTAAAAAAATAGAGCGAAGTATTCGAATGATTATTTTTAATTATAAACAACAGTTTGTTTATCAGTCCGGTGAAAGTTGTAGCAGTCTTGAATGAAAAATAATTACTCAGAGCTCTTTATAAGCAAGTATTAAAAAACAAATTGTTGCAATTTCCCATAGATAGGTTGTCAATTAAAATCTAAATAAACGTCTCGAACGAAAAATAATTACTCAGAGGTCTTTATACGCAAGTATTAAAAACAAATTGTTACAATTTCCCATAGATTGGTTGTCAATTAAAATCTAAATAAACGTCTCGAACGAAAAATAATTACTCAGAGCTCTACAATTGGAAGCTGATCAGGTGCAATAAGTCATAGATGCAAACTAATAAACAGCAAACTAATTTGTTGATGGTTTTGAGATGCTTCAATAATTTCAAGACACCGCTGATTTATCTAAAAATGGCAATTTTATTTCTTTTAAATTTTCGGTTTTCCGAAAGAATGACCAATGCTGGCACAAAATTAGATGCACTGTTTAAAATGTAAGCAATCGTAATGCATGCGCGCATTTCCTTGAATATAAAGCGCTGCATTTAACGTTGTGCACGTTCCTTAGTGCAAGCATACTAATATCGATATTTTTTAATTGACTGACACTGAAACGCACAAGTAACGTCTGCATATTAAGCAGTTTCTGTGAACCCAGTATCGTGTATGAATTTTAAACGCAAAATGCACGTATAAATACATGCATTTTAAATGCAGATCACCAGTGCATTGTGTCAGCAATCTAAAGGTAGATATTTATTACTTATATGTATGAGTTATAATTAATAATAGATTGAAATTTAAACAACATATTGAGTGTATTGTAATTAAAGCTGTGAAAAAGATAGGTTTGGTCGAATAAGTTCCAAATTTATAGTATACAATAAGGACATTCATAATTATAAGACTAGATTTGTAAATGACGTTAGATCACCCTTAACAGCAAAATCAGAATTATAATTTTTTTAAAATCAGTGCAAATTGTGAAGTGGTGGTATGCTGGAAGCTGATCAGGTGCAATTAATGCCATGTTTGTCGCTACATTTGATAGATGCAAATTAATAAACAACAAACTAATTTGTTGAAGATTTTGAGATGCATCAATAATTTCAAGACACCACTGATATGTTTAAAAATGGCAATTTTATTTCTTTAAATTTTTGGTTTTCCGAAAGAATGACCAATGCTGGGACAAAATTAGATGCACTGTTTAAAATGTAAGCAATCGTAATGCATGCGCGCATTTCCTTGAATATAAAGCGTCGCATTTAACGTTTTGCACGTTCCTTAGTGCAAGCATACTAATATCGATATTTTTTAATTGACTGACACTGAAACGCACTAGTAACGTCTGCATATTAAGCAGTTTCTGTGAACCCAGTATCGTGTATGAATTTTAAACGCAAAATGCACGTATAAATACATGCATTTTAAATGCAGATCACCAGTGCATTGTGTCAGCAATCTAAAGGTAGATATTTATTACTTATATGTATGAGTTATAATTAATAATAGATTGAAATTTAAACAACATATTGAGTGTATTGTAATTAAAGCTGTGAAAAAGATAGGTTTGGTCGAAAAAGTTCCAAATTTATAGTATACAATAAGGACATTCATAATTATAAGACTAGATTTGTAAATGACGTTAGATCACCCTTAACAGCAAAATCATGTTCTCAAAAACTTATTCTATAATGGACTCAAACGGCGAACGAAACTAAACACACACTGTTAATTTATATCAGTTTAAAAAAGCTTTGTTCAAGTTAAATCTGTTTATTAAATAACAATAAATGTTTTTGTAAACATCTTAAAGATGAATAAACCGACATCTATCTAAATTAAAAAAATAGAGCGAAGTATTCGAATGATCATTTTTAATTATAAACAACAGTTTGTTTATCAGCCTAAAAATATGCAGCAAAACCGGTGAAAGTTGTAGCAGTCTCGAATGAAAAATAATTACTCAGAGCTCTTTATAAGCAAGTATTAAAAAACAAATTGTTGCAATTTCCCATAGATTGGTTGTCAATTAAAATCATAACCAGTAGGAAATTAATAGGAAATTAAATGTATCACATTTTAATGAATGTTACTGTAAAATATAATATCACTCTCGTCTGTATTAACTTGCAAACTGTGTTTGAAAAATACTTTTTGTT
Source organism: Agriotes lineatus (assembly GCA_940337035.1). Taxonomy (NCBI): domain Eukaryota; kingdom Metazoa; phylum Arthropoda; class Insecta; order Coleoptera; family Elateridae; genus Agriotes; species Agriotes lineatus. Next base: position 182,701 of record CALNHX010001288.1, read on the forward strand.
GCCTTTGCACGCGCAGTCTGCAAAAATTTAGACATACAGCAAACGTAAAGGTATTTCAAGGTTAACTTCCTTTGTGTAAGCTAAGTTTCAAGAAAAGTGTAGATTGCAACGACCTCAACTGGTTTGCGTGCAAAAGTCGTCCTTCCGCCCCACCAAGTTTACTATATATACACCTAGCTAAGGTGGGAGCAGTCATTATCTTGTGTCTGCAATGGCTAGCAACAGCGCTGTTTGCCAGTTTTGCGAGGGTTCGATTTTACCGAAAAATTTTTCAAAATTTAATAGGCTCAGTTTGAAAAAAACGGGTACAGTTAAACTTTGCGCCTGCGCGGAGCCGCAAGCTGCCATAAAGGTTTTAAGTGACGTATTAATTGTTCCTAATTACGAAATTATTTCTCCAAGTAGTAGTCAAGGTTCGAGTAAAATTTTAAAATCAGCTTTAAAAAAAGGTCAGAAACGGAAAAAAACAGCAAAATTCAATTTGGGGAAGTATGTCAAGTGTATGAATGAGGAGACTGATGTTCCTGTGGCAAAAATTCAAAATATGCCGATGCAATCTGAGTCTCCTCATTTATCGCAAACGGAAATGTTTATGGAAACGTTCGATTTTGATGACATTCAATTGGAAAAGGTGGCTTCCGGCGACGGTGCGGCGCAAGAGTTTAGAGCCCTTGTAGATGGTTTGGAGATCGACTCCGGCTCAAGTCGACCGACCAGTCGAATTTCGAAGCGGCTAACAATCCAACCTTCGGAAAATGTGGCCGCAGTGCCTTCTGTAATTGTACAGGCATCTCCGGTTTCGGGTGGTGTGGCTGTTGTAGCCCCTGGAAGTGGCGTAATCGATACTGTGGTGTCGATTACGTCTACCCCGCAGGAGGAAGACATGGATGACATTTCGCCATCCCAGCGTGCCGAACGTGAATACGTGTCTAATCGGAATGCAATAGATGCGAAAGCTGCTGATCTTCGCAGTGGAGAGCATTATCTAAGGTATATTAGATATTATTTTTTATCCATATATGTTATTTAACATTGAAGGTGTTTAGAACGTGCTTTTCCCAGTTTAATAGCTTATATTGTTATTAGCTCACTAGAAATTCGAGCCGCCAGCCTAGAAGCGACGATGCACGATGAGTACCTAAAAAGCATAGCCGCTTTACCTAAGATCCGCCACGGCCACAGCGCAACTAACATGGACATCTTTAAGAATGCTGCGTTAGCAAGGCTGGAGCTAATCCAAGATCTGTTAGCTGTGGAGAGTGCGATTCGTGCAAGACGTCAGGAGCTCGATAAAAAGGCTAAGTAACGAGTAGATAATCGTTTAACATATCATACACCCCTAACACAAATAACCTCCCCCCTATCCTCTCCAGGGTGTCCAAAGCGAATCCTCCCCGTGGTGACACCTGGGTATTCCGTTCGAGGTTTAATTTGTTAATCAGTGTTAATAAAGGTGTTCTTTTCGTTTGTGGATAGTAAGCCTCGAGCTGGGTAGCTAATCGCGCAATTAGTATATTAACCGATTGCGCGAGACTAATTTACCATTATGTTCAGGTGCACTGCTTGTGGAGAGTCCTTCACCAGAGCTGACAATTTGTTTCGCCATCGAAGAGATAGCTGTCGCCACGAGGTTGGCCACCCATCGACGAGTGGTAAGTGGAAACGTGTTGATTGCTGCTGATTATATCAATTGTGTGTTTCCTAAAGGTGACGCTATGGAGGCTTCGGTAGCAGCTGGTGAGGGACCATCGGCGAGTAAACGCCCAAGACTTAATGACTCCAGCGGTGGTGAGTGTGTCTCTATTGTAGTGTTTCATGTTTTCTAACGTTTGGTTTAACAGAACAGCTCCCCAGGACGCAATACTGCGACGTGTGTGATGAAAATGTTCCTCGGACTTGTTTCGTTGGACACCTGAGGAGCAATCGTCACACGAGGCGGTGTGATGTCGTCCATCTGGGGAAAGGAGTGGTGGCCCTTCCAAGCGCCTTCAAGTCCCGCGTTGCCAGCTACAGGGTGTCCACGGAAAATTATCATATAAGCGTTGTAGAATATATGACCGAATTGAAAGACAAAATTATAGGTCTTATAGAAGGTCAATTGACCAAATTAAACAGTATAAAATTCAATTTCGAACTTTTCGGGTATTTTATTTTGGAGACTCAAGATGTACAAGACGTCAAAAGTTTTAATACGACCAACGAGGTGGTCACTCGCGGTACAGACTTGAACGAATTATATGATAATTTAACGGGGATATTGGACCAGAAGGTGTCCGAATTTGAGGAACGCGATTCAGGTGTGTATTACAACTGTAATTCTTGTTAATGTTACTAACCGCAAAATTTTTACAGGGTGGATCTTGAAGCAGTTGCTGTACCTAGAATTAAATATAAATAAATTCAATCCGTTTCGGGCGTCTTCGTATATCCCGCTCCCGAAGCAGATTCAGTCCAAGAAAGCGATCGTGAACGTCCAAAACGTCGATGACGAGCGTTGTTTCGGGTGGGCGGTAACCTCGGCCATCTGCGAACCGGATGGACTGTCTAATCGAACGAGTTCGTATCCAGATTGCAGCGAGTTTTTAAATTTTAAGGACATTGAATTCCCTGTTAGATTGCGCGATATTTCTAAATTTGAAAAAAATAACCCTCAACTTTCTATAAATGTATACGCGTTGGAAAAGACTTTTCAAAACGATATTACCATATATGAAGTTGTGGGACCTCTGTACTATTCGCCACGTATAAAAAACGGACATATAAATTTGCTGCTTCTAACAGATGGCGAAGGTAATAACCACTACTGTTGGATCACCAATTTGTCTAGGTTAGTTTCGCGGCAAATAACGGCTAGGGAAAATGCAAAACATTTTTGTAATGGTTGTCTAAATTACTTTCGCACCGATGCCCATCTGGAGAACCATAAGCTTTTTGACTGTAATCATGTGTGCACAAAGTTGCCTACGACAGAGCCGATCACGGATAAGTGTGGGGAGGTGAGGCCCCAGAACATTCTTAAATTTGATAATTATCATAAGCAATTGAAAGTGCCTTATGTTTGCTACGCAGATTTCGAGACCGTTTTATCACCTGTCGATGGTGGGGATCAGGAGCCGGATCGCGAAAGACCATATACGATCAAAACGTGCGAGCACAAACCGTATTCTTTCGCGTATTATTTGAAATGTTCTTTTGATGATACTCTATCCAAATTCGAAATTTATAGGGGCGAGGATGCTGTGGACGTGTTTGTTGAGCGTCTAGACAGAGACGTTCGCGCCTTATATTCCAACAGTTTAAAGTATGTTGTACCCCTCAAGCCTCTGGCCCCGCAAGAAATTCAAAATTTTAAGGATGCTGCTTCATGTCATATTTGCAATCGTCCTTTTGGAGAGGGGGACGTAAAGGTTCGCGATCACGACCATTTGACCGGAGAATATCGGGGAGCTGCCCATTCCAATTGCAATCTGAATTATAAACTTCCAAATTTTATTCCCGTATTTTTTCACAATTTAAATTACGATTCCCACCTTTTTGTCAAACAGTTAGCTCAAAATAACGAGGAGCTTGATGTCATTCCGGAAAATAAGGAAAAATATATTTCATTTGGTAAACGTCTTTGGGTAGATGAAGTCGTTGTTGACGGAAAACGAAAAAACCTTTATATGCAAATTCGATTTTTAGATAGTTACAGATTTTTAAGTGCTTCTTTAGCATCGCTGGCCGCCACATTATCAGATGATCAGTGTGTTGAAATTCATAAGCAATTCGGACATGACATCAAATTCGAACTGATGAGACAGAAAGGTGTGTTTCCCTATTCGTATCTGGATTCATTTACAAAATTAGACGAGCCGGCGTTGCCCACAATCGCTCAGTTTTATGATCATTTAACCGAGACGCATATTACTGAGGTCGATTACGAACGCGCCGTTAAGGTCTGGAAAACTTTCGAATGTCAAACGTTGGGCGACTATTCCGATGTTTACCTCAAATGTGACGTGTTTATATTGGCAGACGTTTTCGAAAACTTTCGAAATTTTTATTTAAATCAATATAATTTAGATCCGGCGCAGTACTTCACCGCCCCCGGTTTAAGTTGGGACGCCATGTTAAAATATACGGGGGTTGAGTTGGAGCTGTTGACGGATATGGATATGTTTCACTTTTTTAGAAAGGGTATTCGTGGAGGAGTCAGTACTTGCGTCGGGCGAAAGGCTATTGCCAACAATAAATTTGCGGGTAACTATGACGCTTTCAAACCCACTTCTTTTATTGTGTATTTGGATGCCACGAATTTGTATGCTCATAGTATGAGACAGTTTCTACCGCAAGGTGGTTTTGTTTGGTTGACTGACGACGAAATTGATAGTTTTGACGTATTTAAAATTGTGGACGACTCAGATACTGGGTACGTGTTGGAAGTTGACTTGCGGTACCCCGAAAATTTACATGACGATCACAATGACTTTCCCTTTTGCCCCGAGCTATTGGTGCCTCCACAGGGAAAATTTAAAAATGCAAAATTAATTCCAAATTTGTATGACAAACACAATTATATTATTCACTACAGAAATTTGAGGCAATGCTTAGAGGCTGGTTTGATTTTGGTTAAAACACATAAAATACTTAAGTTTAGACAATCTCCTTGGCTCAGATCCTACATCGATTTAAACACAAAATTACGTAACAAGTCTGACAATGAATTTCATCGAAATTCATTCAAACTAGCTAACAATAGCGTCTTTGGTAAAACCATGGAAAACGTGGACAAAAGGGTTGTTGTAAAGTTAATTAGTCATTGGGAGAAAATTGGTAATAGAATGGGGGCAGAAGCTTTGATATCGAAACCTAACTTTAAAGATAGAATTCGGTTTGGGGAAAATTTAATAGCAGTGGAAATGAACAGAACATCGGTTTTATATAACAAACCCATTTATGTTGGTTTCTCAGTTTTAGATCTTTCGAAAACGGTAATGTACGATTTTTATTACAAATTTTTGAAGCATACATACGGCCGTGATGTGTCTCTACTGTATTCGGACACGGACTCATTCATCCTGGAAATTTTTACTGAAAATTTTTACGCCGACATGCAAGAGCACCTTGATCTCTTTGATACATCAAATTACAAGAATGGCCTGCATGGAATTTCGAGAACCAAGTCCGTTGTTGGCAAATTTAAGGATGAGTACGCGGGGGTGGCTGTGTGTAGCTATTACGGGGTCGGTGCAAAAACATACTGTGTAAACGCTGTTGGTAAAGAAGACAAAAAGGCGAAGGGAGTTAGAAAGAGTGCTGTTCGGAATCACCTCACCACCGAAATTTATAAATCTGTAGTCGAAAACAAGAGGGAAGTTGTATTTTGTCAGATGTATGTGTTTCGTTCCCGTTTACACACTATGTACACCGAATTAATGAATAAGGTTGCGCTTTCTTCGCGAGATGATAAACGCTTCCTTATTCCTAATACTACCAAAACCTTAGCGTGGGGTCACCGTGATATAGATGTTTACAGTCGTCTAGACAACTTGCTGCGCATTGCCGAAACGATGACGTAGCAATATGTTCGCGGAACAGTATTCGTTATTACTTAACAGCAGAGGTCCTACACGGCTTTCTTGTACTTTGTAGGTTTAGTTATTGTATATAGCAATTATAGTATAGGTTAAGAACACTAGCTTGTATGATAGAGGTAGTAAGTTAAATTTTACAAAAAATCTGATTGGGTCCGCATTACCAAGTATATTTGTTATTTAACACTGTAGTCACTCATGTTCAGCATTTACAATAATAAATTACTGTAAAACATAAAAAGTTTTTATTTAAAGAAAATAAATGGTAGTAAAACAAAAAAGTGTTTTATTGAAAGAGTTCTATAGAATCATAATAAGTTATACAACATTGTTTTTGGATATCCAGGAATTGTGACGATTATCGAATCCCAACCACTTTACGTAAAGCTGATTACCCTTCTTCTTCAACACCTTTTCTACCAGGTATACGTCCGAGTGTTTGGTTTTCTGTAATTCGTGCTCGTAAAATCCACCTTTGATTTCTTGCCCTTCCTGATCGGTGAGTCTGTAGGTGGTAGGATTTGTAAGTCGCACTGTGGCTATTTTGAATATTTCGTTGCTCCAGCTGGGTGTGTAGCCCTTGTTAAATATCGAACGATATTTACTAATGCGTACAGAATCTCCTTTATGAAACTTTTGAGGTGTCGGATCTACAGTTTTTGTGTGGCTGTACACGGTGTGTAACAGACGTTTGGCATTTTTAAGATTAACTTCAGCCGGCCTCATACCTGTTGTGCTATGCCTGGTTGTGTTATATTTGCTTAAAAGTTGGGGCAGAATGTCCAACCATTTGTAGGACCCTTGCAAACTAAACTGCTTCCACATCATGTTCTTAAGGGTGCGGTTACATCTTTCTATGATGCTGCTTTTCATAGTTGAATACGTGCTGTAATGATTTATCTTGTAACGTCGCATCAATGCTTGAAAATCGCTGTTATAAAATTCTTTTCCCAAATCGGTTTGTACGTTTTTTGGAGATACCTTCATATTAGCAAGAACTTTTCGCATAGCTGCTGCTACATCTTTTCCCGTTTTCCGTTTTACCGGGAGAGCCCACAAGTATTTAGAAAACGCATTAATAACAGCTAAAATGTATCGATAACCTTTATTGCTTCGTGCATATGGTTGCATCTCCACCAAATCCGCTTGTAGTAAATCATGCAATCCTTTGAGAATCACCCGTCGTCTCTTGAAATTTCTTCGCGCTGGTTTGTGAAGTTCTGCAACTAGATCCTCCTTAGGACTCATTGCCGAATGTTGCTGTATCGACTGCTATGGGACATTTAAGCAGCAGTTGCACGTATAACTTAGTGTTTATGGATTCGAATTTCAGTTTATCTCCTCGCCGCAATGTCTTACCGACAAGCGTGTCGTGTTTGATGCCGTTGATGTGTGATACTACCAAAGGTCCGTTGACTTGAACACTTATGATCTCACCGATCGTTAAAGGAAAAATGTACTCATTATTACCGAAAATTTTGGAATATCCGCTTTCATCATAACCACGCCCCACTAGCAGCAGTGGTACCTCTATATGGAGTCGGTTTACATTTTGAACTTTCATAAAGATATGTTTGCGATGAGAACCGTAGCGCGCACTATGGTAGTGGCGTCCAAATTTGTCTATGGGCATTACTCTGTCGTCTAACACCTTCTGATCGTAATTAAATAGGTGCTCTGCTTTTGTACTCGCCTTAGTGAATTATTTTTGCTTCTCGTAGAGCTTGGGTGATGCTTACGATTTCGTTGGAATGGCCGGTGTGCCCCGCTACCTGAGAGGCTAGTAATATGCGCAGACGATCCACTAATGAATTTGGATCTTTCCAAGGAACAAATTCCACTTTTTTATTGGTTACTGTTAATAATCCCCTACCGGTACGCTGCACCCTCGATGCGGCTCTGGTAGGTTGTCTAATGCCGGAGGATGTAGCCAGGGGGCGTACTACTTTCATATATTTTGCGCCGGCGTTGCCGCTTATCTGTTGGGTTGGATCGTAGTTCTTACGATTTGCGGCGGATCGGTTCACTATGTCATAGTAATTTTCACGGTCTTTGGTTGTATAAGTTATCGGTTTCTTTAAGAACATTAATTCGTAAAAGCCGGGGGTGCCTTTGTATACTATTCTATTGCCGTGATCTGTAATAACCATGTCCTGACCCTCAAAAGTAAGCTGTTTATTCCCAATTGCAAACTTATCAGTGTCTATGTCCCATCGAACTCCATAGTGGAGATCGTACTTGCTCTCTGTATCTCGTATCATTCCCTCGATATATTTTCTAGCTAACCCTGAGAACTGTTCCAGGTATTCCCCTAGAACTTCCGGTTCCATCATTTGTCGCACGGTTTCTCTAGCCTCTGCTACCGAAGTTTCAATTGCCGCTTCTTCTTGAGCCTCCACCTGTTGCTCCTCATTCGGTAAACTCTCATACAATACTTCTCTGTCAAGAAATCTAGGTGTGGATGTTACCAACGTCGAAGTCGACGGTCCGGGAATGGCAATGTCGGGGGTTGACGCTCGTACGGGGGTATTGCCATTTCTCGGACGGGGTAGGATAGATGGTGTGGACACTCGCCGTTTGATAGTTCTCAGCATAGGTCCTACTTCTTGCTGTATTGTTTGACCACCTTCTTGCTTGATGGATGTTAGCAATTCCGTGAGTGGTTGGGAAATTGGTTTAAATTGCTCCGCAAGAGCCGTCTGAGATTCGGCGATATCTGCTTTTAAAGTTTCATATTTCCGCCTGACAGCCTTTCTAGCTTTAATAAGATCGCTTACTAACCGTTTGTCCATGTTGCTATTACTGTCGTTGTTCGTAGACTAATAATTTGTACAGCAGTGGTCCATGCCTATATAGTGAAATAACTGTCAAACCCTTTTCTATAACGACCGGCGTTGATTTCGCTTTCTTTGTCGACAACTAAAAATCCATGATCTTTGATCCAACAGTGGGAACATAAGTTTTTAAACTTTTCGAATGACATGTCTGTGTTTACATGATCATCGTAAATGTGTTTAAGATTGGTGTGGTCTTGCCGGAATACGATTATGATATTCGCATTATCTCGTACCAGTTGTTTCGGGATTGATGAGTAAGTCTGACAGAGGTAAAAACAATCTATATTTCGATGACGTCCGAAACTAAAATAATCTCTAATTATGCTTTGAGTGTCGCATGCCACATCATCAAACACAATAACAGAATTTTCTTTCGCCTCGTGTGGTTTGATAACCTCACACCCCTCGCTGAATTCGTAGAATCCGATTTCTTTTAGTGACTTCAGAAGTATCTTCAGAAATTTGTATTTAGGTTGGTCAAGGGTTTTGGAATACAAATACAAGTTGTGAAACCGCACCCCATTGCGGTGCACCAAAAGACTGATCATCGCATTGGTTTTCCCAGAGCCGGAAGGACCAATGATCAACCCCCTTTTACATCCTATACCCAGTAAAGTGCCGTGTCGTCTGAACCTCTGTGACATGGAATTTACTGTATGATTTACTACCGGCAGCGAACATTTTTGTTTCACAAGTTTGACGTTCTTCATCGTTTTCGGACGGGGGCGAACTAGCTTCTAACCGCGCTGTGCTAAGTATATATCTACCCCTTTGAGCTTCACATCGTCAGTCGCTCTTCGACGAGCGTTTCTTTAAGATGAGTTATACTAGACGTAAAACTCGTAGTCGTCGTCGAATCGTAAGACGGAAAGGTCGCGGTTTGTTGAACACCCTTATTGACAAGTTGCCTTTCGAATTACATATACCAGGTTACAAGTTTTGCGGACCTGGCACTCGTTTAAACAAACGACTTTCTCGAGGTGATCGAGGAAGAAACCCTCTGGACGAGGCTTGCAAGCAACACGACATCGCATACTCACAATCCAGCAATCTTTCGACACGTCACGCGGCGGATAAAGTTCTTGCACAGAAAGCTTGGGAACGCGTTAAAGCAAAAGACTCTACTCTTGGAGAAAGAGCGGCAGCTCTTGCTGTTACAGGGATTATGAAAGGGAAAACCAAACTCGGCATGGGAGTCTCCCGGAAACGGAAGCGTACAGAACCCATTGCTGCTATGGAAACACCCCGGAAACGAAGACGTACACTACCTATTGCCGCGCAAAAATTTGGTACGGGGGTATCTAGAAAACGGAAGCGTACACTACCCACTGCTGGTGTGACGGTCCCCCGAAAACGAAGGCGTACATTACCTATTGCCGCACAAAAATTTGGTACGGGAGTATCTAGAAAACGGAAGCGTACACAACCCACTGTTGGTGTGAGAGTCTCCCGGAAACGAAAGCGTGCACTACCTATTGCCGGTATTGCGCAAAAATTTGGTACGGGGGTATCTAGAAAACGGAAGCGTACAAGGTGTAGTAGGCGTAAACGTATTGGAGGGGCGGTCGTTTTTAAATCGCGAAGGAAACGCCGAATTCGTTCTAGAGTAGTACCTGTTCCCAAGAGAGGAGGTATATTGCCGCTTGTACCCATACTTGCTGCATTAGGAGCATTGGGGTCTCTCGGAGGCGGTGCTGCAGCAGTCGCTAAAGCGGTTGGCGACTCAAAGGCTTCTAAAAAGGATCTCCAGGAAAAAGAGCGACATAACAAAGCTATGGAATCCATTGCTCGAGGAAAAGGGCTATATCTACGACCGTATCAGTCAAAAAACTACCGTTGAAGCTACCACGCCGAGCGTTGACGAACATCGATATTGCACAGTACGTTAAACGCTTAGAAATTCCCCATTTTAGGGGGATATTTATGCGAGATGCCCTACCTGACAAAATTCGTCAACGAGAATGTGGTGTTACTAACTTAGACGATGATGTTGGACCTGGCACACATTGGACAGCCTACGTTAAAGCTGATCGATTTGTTCTGTATTTCGATAGCATAGGTCGCTTACAACCTCCTCCCGAATTAGTAAACTACTTTCGCAGCGATGGTAGCAACAACACAATTATGTACAACTCTAATAGATATCAAAAACTCGCATCATACACATGTGGACATTTGTGTCTCAAATTCTTATATAACTTTGCAAAACCGCTTTTGTCGTCAGTTTAAGTGCCGCGCTTCATCATGTCCAGTATATTCACTCTTACGGGAAATTCATCTGTTCTTACTGCAAATTTTGACCCTCCCATTTTTTTAGACGATGGTAGCGAATACGTCTTGGGATTGTTAAGTTTCGAAACCTACTATACTATTCCAAACGTTAGACCTCCCAACAATGAATTTCATCTTGTTGGAGAACCTCCTATTATTATACCGGAGGGAGCATATGAAATTACCGACATTGCTGAATTTTTACATAACCAACTCGATTCTGATGTGGGTGTTAAACAGGTACTGCTACGTGGAAACAACAGCACCTTAAAAACCGAAATAAAGTCCACCGTTCCAATCGACTTTCAAAGCGACAATACTATCCGGGACATGTTAGGCTTTGAGAAAAAAGTTTATGCTGCAGATAGGTGGCACACAGCTGAACATGTTACGAAAATTTTGAACATCAACTCGATTCTTATTCATTGCAACATCTCCGTTGGTTCATATAAAAATGGTAAGCCCGGCCATATCATTCACCAATTCTTCCCCATAGTACCACCCGGGTACAAAATAGTGGAAACCCCTAACCCTGTCATCTATCTACCGATCAGCACGAAACAGATCACCAACTTAACTATTAAAATACTAGACCAATCGGATAATCCTGTCAGTTTTAGTAAGGAGACCGTTACGGTAACATTACATTTAAAGAAACTGTAATGGGTTTTCGATTCACCACTCCGTACCACCCCTGTATTACTTCCTATAAGAATCGTCGCCCACACCCTAGTAAGATCAGTACGGCTTCGTCCACCACGCAGCTAACTAAAGCAAACAGAGACTTCTTGCGGTCCTTAGGCTTTACAATAGTGTAATGAGTATTTTAAATATTGGAGAGCGAGTCCTCGTCGACACTTCTATCATTAGCAATCAATTGCACACACATCAACCGTATACAAACCGTTTTGACTATAACGATGAAATTCGAATTCCAATTCCCGAAGATATGTCAACTCTTCCCGGCCTGAGCTATCTATACCTAGAGGGAAAGTTGCGGAAGGAAAACGGTGAAGTTACAACGGCTAAATTCCTTAACAATGGTTTGGCTCACTTATTTAGCGAAATCCGATACGAAATCAATGGCGTCGTTGTCGACTCTGTCACCAAACCTGGTATTACGTCTACTCTTAAGGGATATGTGTCCTACAGTTCCGCTGACGTTAAAAAGCTTCAAAATGCAGGTTGGTTTGCCGGCGGCGATCCTCCCATTACCGATCAGGAAGGTAACTTTAGTGCCTGCATACCGTTGAGAATGCTGTTAGGATTCGCCGAAGATTATGGTAAAGTAATACTTAACATCCGACAAGAACTCGTATTAATTCGCAGCAATACCGATGCCGACGCCGTATTCAGTGCTACCGTAGGGGAGACGGCTAAAGTTACGATTGACAAACTATATTGGAAGGTTCCTCATATCACTCCAGGTCTTGCTCAAGAATTAGCCCTGACCAAATACATCGATAAAAATATTGACACTCAAGTCGCATTTCGCAGCTGGCAGCTTCATATCATACCCGGTGTTCATGCTGTGACTCAACATTCTCACGCTATCGCTACAAGCACAAAATTACAAACCCCCAGATATGTCATCGTAGGGTTTCAATCAGGTCGTTCGGGGCTAATCGCTAAAGACAATGCTAATTTCGATAAAATTGGTCTTACTAATTTCCGAGTTTATCTGAACACCGAACGATTCCCATACGACAATTTACATAACAATTATGCACTCAATCATTACGCAACATTATACGACATGTATTCCAAGTTTCAATCATCTTATTATAGCAAAATCGATGAGCCCTTCTTCTCCCGACATGACTTTGCAGACAAGGCGCCCATTGTTGTAATCGATTGTTCCCATCAAAAAGACTACCTTCATGCAAACGCTGTCGTTTTTCGTGTTGAATTTGAAACTTCCGCTAACGTACCAGCCAACACAACTGCGTATTGTCTCGTTCTTCACGATCGAGTTTTTACTTACAACGCATTGTCAAAAGCAGTTAAACAACTGTAATATCGCAAAACACTTCAGTTGCACCTCGACTTTTAGCGTAACTAGACCATGCTCTCTATACCTAATACGATGAAGATCATTATCGATATTCAAGGTTTTAAGACGTCCGATAAGCACTTTACCCCAAAAGAATTGGCCTCCTACGACGGTACCTCAGTATCTCACCACATTTTTAAACCCCCTTTCGCCCTCCATTCCTTAACACCTCATTTACAACAACAAGCCCACTGGGTAATGACTAATCACCATTGCATCGACTGGAATGAGGGATTTACTCCAGCATACATGTTTCCTGCAATCTTACGACGTCTTCTGCAAGGTGTCACCGAAATATATGTGAAAGGTCGAGAAAAGGCAACTTTTCTACGCCGCTTTACTACCATCCCAATCATCGAAGTGGAAGAAAGGCCGGCCCTCACCCCATCACAACCCGCTTGTTTATATCATTCCAAACCGATTTGTTATTGCGCTTTATCTAACGTGTATCATATTTATAATCACTACATAATGGAATAAAACAATCTTTTTAATTTTTATTGTTTTTATTTGTTTACAATATATACCGTTTAACTACACGGATTAAACATCTACGTACTAGTGGAAAAGCGCTCTACATAAATTGTTCGCCTATGTTCGGCGCACAAGACGTCTCGCAGTACTTCATCCATAGTAAGTATCCTCCGATGGAACCGCAACCTATCCACAGCTTCTCGTTCCCACCGTCCTCTCCGAGCTTCTCGAAACGCATACGTCCACGTATGCAAATTGTACATCTTATCCTTCGAGTCGTCAAACTGCACGCTCTTCTTCATTTTCCTTCCTCTCTATAAAGGCTTTTACTTCACACATATGCCATTTTAGGCCAAGACTATCCATTAAATCTACAAGGAGGCCTTCATTTATGGCTCCGTCTAAAAATAGTTGACCGACAGCTGCACCGTTTTTGTACTGTTTTTCTTTTTTATACAACTCTTCGTCACTGAATCCGGAACGTCCTAACCCATATACGACTTCGTGCGACGCTTCGAAAGCTAAATCCTTTAACGAACTCACTAATCGTTCAACCGCACTAGGTACGTCTCTTGCAGCCGGTCGAGCAGCCTCTCTATAATTCATCCACATGACTACACTGCCAACTGACGACTCAGGGCTTCCACTTCGATGTCGCACTTTACCATAGAACTTGCGAACGTTAGCACTTCCACCATACACGCAGTCTTTTCAGAGTTCTCCTCCAGCTGATCCACTACAGACCATACATTTACTAAACAGTCTCCACAAAGGTTTGCTACACCCTTCACTATTTCTTTATAGAAACTCTCAAAGTGTAACGCTTTTAATTGTGCGAATCGCGCTTCCACGAGTTTCTGCAAGCGCCACAATTCTTCTACAGTTTCGCTCGCTAAACGCACCTCTGACAAGCCCACTTCCTCCAATTTGATTATTTTCCTTGTCTGGATCGCTTCAAAAACAATGCTCTTCTTTCCTATTTCCAGAGCAGGCCACTCACCGTCGAGAGAATAGAAGTAGTTGGAAATCACTCCTTGATTTGCAATCAGGGCTGTCCACTCCCATTCATTTAACTGCACCCAGTCATTTTTGGCACCCCGTATTATAATACTTGGGTTAAATTGCGAACTCCAATCAAACCCTACACTGACGTACTTAGAACTTGATTTATTTAATTTGTACGTCCTACTATTCAGAAGTTCCGGACAGAACAGTGGTTGCGGCTTTCTTGCTTTATTACTCTGAACTACCTCAATAGCTTTCAACAAGGCTTCCATTTCTGCACGACTATCGGATGCTACTACCCTTGTCGACTCTTCTACGCGCTTTTATTTTCACATTTCCAAGGTTATATGTGGTAGGAGGTGACCGTAAACGCGACCTTGAAGTCATGTTTACTGCACTACCTTTTTGGACTCAACAATTATGGGAACCTTGAGTTGAAATTCCACATATAACATATTTGGCTTGACTGCCCAAAATTTTAGCATATCACCCTTTTTTAATGTCTTCCCGATCATTTCGCGAAAGTTATATGACCCCAACCTGTTGATATAAATTTCGGTATTTTCGGGATAAAGTAAGACGTTTGTTATTTCAGCTTCACGGAAGGGAATAGTATATTCGATGTCACCATGCGCTAGGATGTACCATCTATCATCATTGACGGCAATGGATACTAGTTGTAAATCTCGTTCATAATATAAAGGCTCGCTTAGCTCTTCAACCACAAACACCTGCGGGTGTGACGTGGAATTCGCATGCATATGTTTACCAAATTTATCGATAGGCATTGCTCAAGCGTCGAACTGGATATGAATACTGAAAGCGTGGACTTCTACTTATAAAATATCAATAATCATAGACGTCGCTAGGAGTGCAATAAAACACAGACCCCTTTATATACATATATTTAATTAAGCCAACAATAAGTAATATACACTACATCCCCATCTGCTAGCCGAGCGAGAAAGCGCTGGATGGGGACCTCTACATGCCGCCGCCACCACAGGAATGGGTCACCCTCGTATGTGGTGGGTAGCGTCCTCAGGAGGGTCGACTGCCATAGGCGCTCGCTTCCCAGACTCATGGAATAGTCTATTGTTACGACAGCCTGGAGTTGACGAGCTGATGGAGGTCTCGGTTCGGAGGTGATGAAGTATTCAAACTCCTTGTAAAATGTGGGAGCATCTTCAAAGAGTGCATCAACAACAATATCAGGCATGATGACTGGTAGCTGTGGTGGAAAAACGTTACGCTTTATATGTGAATCTCAAGGTAAGACCCTTGACCTTCTACGTTCCCATCCTTGACTACGCTCCTATATTAAGTTGCCTGTTTTCTGTAACAGTCATCATAATCCTCCAGCACCTACCATAATCATCAAGCAGCTATGGCAACTAACTTTAAGAATGCAGAACAATTTTACCGTCATTTTCGCCGGTTTTTGGCTAGTTGCCCTCCAGCATCCTCTCAACGGTCTCTCCAGGCAGTGGTCACAATGGAGTACGCCTTGAACCTACAAGGAGAGACCCTAGCGGAGACGACCACCTTACGGACGTGGCCTGCAGTCTTCGACGGATCGTCAGCTGTGTGGTGGCAGACCAACATCTTCAAGCCAGTGGACCGGTACCTAGGCCTACTGGAGGATGGGGAAGTTACATATATAACTTATACTTGGAAATAAATAAATATATTTTAGAAATATTTCTGTGGTTTTATTTTAAAGTTTCGAGATTGTGACCTTGAATTGTAGAATATAAAGCTTTCACAAACGTGTGCGTAGTTAGTTGCCATCATGAGCTCAGAAGCTCGATATCCAGAATTTGGGAGCTACTCCAAACGGCTACGAACATTCGGCGATTGGAGTCGAGGTCAAACTCCAGAATCGCTAGCAAATGCCGGTTTCTTTTGCATCAGCGACACGATTAATTGTGTACAGTGTTTCTACTGCGGAGTTCAAATTTCTGGTTGGGAGCGCAATGACAAACCCCTATCTGAACACCTCCGTTGGTCACCCAACTGCAAAATTGCCAAGGTCTACCAGCAATTACAAACCATCGAAGACTTGACTTATCAACTTTTCGATGCGTTGCATGTTTCCCCAGGAGTAGATGTGGCTGGCAACAATGGAACGGGTGCGGCCGACAAAACAAAAGGTTGCTGTTGTCATAAGTGATGCAAAGTGCGGCGCCAAACCATTCACTAGTTGCCATCGACTTGTTGAACATGCTACCAATACAATTTTTGGTTGCTCTCGCTGCAGTTCATGATGGGATTCTCTACGTCCTTCAACCGCCGCGGTGCAGTTCAGCTTCTTTCGCCTACAATGATGGAGTGCACAACGTGACGTGGCGTAAAATGGATACCAGTTCCTTGACAACTATTTCCGTTTTTAAAATACAAGTGAACAACTTTACTGAACATAACGTTTTAACGTTCAAGATAAAATACCATTTCCCTTCATATGCGGTAGATACGAATTGGCAAACGATTTTGCTAACAAATAAACCTGATGTCTTGAAGAAGCTGCTCTCGCCCGCGGATAATTCCTGCTGTATATCTACTATTGTTTTAAGCACTATTTTATTCGCTCTAATGTGTATGTCTGTAACGTATTTCTTAATCTGTTGGTATTATAATCATTTAGTCTAGCCACTACTGTAATTACTCTTTGTATGTGCATCTTAAATATAACTTTTTTTATTAAATTATGTGTATCTTTCACTCTACGAAGGTACTCTGGATGAGTAACCAAATATTCTATCCGACTCGATGGTCTAGAGGTAAAGATACCCTCGGCTGCAGATTGCGGATATACAGGGAGACCTAGGTTCGAATCCTAGTCGAGTCATAATTTAGACATGAAGTATTCTAGGCGTTTACTTCATGCCTAATTTTTTAAATAAATATGTTAAGCGCAGTCTGTTCTAAGCACTACTTAACTCTTTCTATGCCCTTGGCCGTAAACGCGATCTCGACCTTGAATTTTTTTAAAGTAGCCTCAACCTCGAACGCGGGTTTGACCTTGAACGTGGCCTCGCTCCGAACGTGGCCTCGCTTCGAACATGACCTTGGGCTTGCACGTGGCCCTGCCTTGCATGTGACCTTGGGATTGAACGTGGCCTTGCCTTGAACTCAAGGTCAAGTGGTGGGGGGAGGTTCCAGAACCATCCACTTCCCTCTACTTTCAAAGTTTCTACAGCATTATACACTTTTGACTTAAGGTAGCCCCAGTAAAAATAGTCAAGTGGCGTCAAATCGGGTGACCGTGCCGGCCACCTTACTGGTCCTCCACTACCTATCCAATGGCGTCCAAAAGTAGTAGTCAAATATTCTCTTACTTCACGGGAATAATGCGCTGCGGCGTCATCATGTTGGAAGGTAATTTGCCCGAAGTTCAACTCTGTAATTGCTGGTATGACTCTTTCCCGTAATAGTTCTAAATAGGTAGTGCCTGTTAAGTTTCCATTTAAGAAAAAAAGACCGATAATGTGATTTCCAATTATATCTGCCCAAGTGTTAACTTTCATTGGATATTGAGTTCTTGTTGCGTTAAATAAATGATGGTTCTCTTTTGCCCAGTACCTACAAATCTGTGAATTTACCTCACCATTACAGGTGAATGTAGCCTCATCCGTAAAACAAATTTTATTTAAAAAGTCTTCATCGTTATTTATTTTTTCCAACATAAGTTCACAAAATTGCATCCTTTGTTCTGGATCGTTGTTTAAAAGCTCCTGATGGTTTTGAAATTTGTAGCATTTGTATTTTGCCTTCCTTAGTACTTTAACAACGGATAATTGACTTATTTCATGTTCAGCTGCTAGCTTGCGAGTGGAAAGTCGAGAATTATTTTCAACTAAAGCCAAAATATTAATACTTTTATTTTCGTCCACTTTGTGTGGTGCTCTGACACGTTTCTCATGGGCAGTCCTTAAACATCCAGTATTTCTAAATTTGCTTACCATCCTTGAGATAGTGGAAATGCTTGCTTGCTACCGGACGATCTGGAAATTCCGCAGCAAATGCAGCAGATACTTGCGTTAAACTAGATCCGCTACGGTAGGTGTCATAAAGCAGAACTTTTTCTTTGAGTCGAATAATTTTTTTATTAATAGATATCTAATTACAATTTTCTACCTTTAAGCGAATGACAGTTTTTAATGACAACCCATTTAAATAATCTCATTTTCGGGGCAACCATACACATCTCCATAGCAGCAACCCTGCATGTACGTTCATGTGTTCCATTTTAAAAAACTCATTTTTAATCCATTGAGATGCACAATTTTTCGTTCCGCCTTAAAAAACTCTTACGGTATAGTTGTTGTAACACAACTTCGACAATACTTTACACCTTGATCTGAATTTGCAAATAGCAAACAATCAGCGTCATTTTTCGTAGTTAGATCAAGTTTGTGGGCTACCTTTTTTTCTAGTACTAACTTTTTACTTCCTTTTACAATAAAGGAAGTATTGGATTCACCCCAAAATTCGAAATTGAGTTTTCAACAGATCTTCACGTTTTAGAGTCCCCTGAACCTAAAAAACATATTTTTTTTCATTGGTCTGTCTGTGTGTCTGTCTGTCAGTCTGTCTGTGAACAGAATATCTCAAAAACGGAAAGAGGTATGGCGTTGAAACTTCATACATAAGTTTTGTGTACTATGTAGATGCGACAGCAAGCTTTTGAAGAAAATCGCATAACCGGAAGTAGGTGTTTACTCTTGTGATTTTTCAGTTTTTTTCGATTGTGTCAAAAATGGCTCTTAACGATTTTTTTTTCAGACTGACATTTTTATTACATTTTTAATGTGTATTGATGTGAGATAGGTGGTTTTCCAGTTGAATACTTCTAAATGGGTTTCTTTTGTATTTTTTTCTATTTTTTATTAACTCCTATTTTAAATAGAACACCCGGTATATTATTACATTTTTTAATTTAGCTTAAAATTCTAGAGAAAATGTATCTCTTGAACTAACACTATTTTGTACCGTTTTTGTAAAATTTGTAATTTTTGAAAATTTTTGGCAAATGCTTAAAAATTTGAAATCAAATTTTGGCTAATTATAAGATCACTGTAAAAGGAAGTTGTGTGCGTGTATCACACCAGATTTTTTAATTCTGTATTAAAATATTTTTTTACTTGATCAAGATCGGTACCATTTAGGACAGCATTCATTGAACAGTATTTAGATAATTATTAAGTGCTTCATAATTAGTGTTTCTAAAATCATAATAATATTCATCTAACCTCAAATTATTATTGTTGTGATGATCACTGTTATCCACGACAAAAACAGCATAAGCCAAGTGGTGCTGGCTATTTGGAAAAATAGAATCAGCTGAGTTCGAAATATCAATAACCTTAAAGTTACTAAAAGCTAGGGCTAAGAAGACATTTCTATTATTAGGAATGGTATTAACTTGACACATTTGAAAGAATCCAAAGCACTGATCTAAAACCAGAGCGGATGAACCTTAAGGACATGTTACATTGAGCCATATCGTCGTTTGACCATGTGGCTTCTGGGAGGTTGTAGTCACCAATGATTAGTAGTTTATGAGGAAGGGTAGTTTTGAATATTCCTTCGATTGAATCACAGTGGAGCGAGTAAGTTGCAGCATTTGATTGTGGTGGTATATATACTCCACCTACAATAAACTCTTCATTCCCGTATTTGCATAGTACGAACAGCTGTTCTATGCTGACTTCATTTATTTTTATAAGACCACTTTCTAAATTACTTCTTATGGCTATAACTATGCCACCTCCTCCTGATTTGGTTCTTGTAAGGTTATTGCGATCCATACGAAACACAGTATAATTAGTTAGATTGAGTTCGGAGTCATTAATTTCATTTGATAGCCAGCTTTCTACCAGTACAATAATATCATAATTACCACAAGCCCACAGTGTTGAGGCTATCTAGTTTAGTGCGAATGCCTCCGACGTTTGGTAGTAGAGTAGTAATGGGGTTAATGGTGGTTTTTTTGTTTACTTTCGTTTGAGACAATTTTTGGAATGCCAAGAATAAATTTTATAGTGAGATTGATTTCACCCTGATCTTGTCTGAGTTTTAGCTCATCTCTAAGTTTTTTCATCTGTTCCTGTTGTAACTTTGTTTGATCGGCAGTTATTCTATGATCGGTGTCGTACAGCCTTGATTAATTTTTGAGGGCAGATTTCACAACTTGAGGGCTTATACATATGACTTTAATTGATCGAACTTTCTGAGAAACAGAACGACCAATACGAACTACTTGAACCACATTGCTCGTATCATTATCAATCACCAATTTATTCAACACCGATTTAACTATTTCCTTATCGTGTGATATTCTATCAGGTAAGTTGTTCGAGTTACTTCCAGTAACATTTCTTGTATTTCATGGAACATTTCTTCTGAGAAGGACAGATCGTGTTGTTCTTTTAGACTCTTCACCTCTTCTTTAAGACTATCAACTTCAGATTTTAACTTTTTTATTTGTCTAATGAAAAGAGGGACATTCTTAAATGTGGTACGACAATCGTTACAGAAGTACATTAGTGATCTCTTCTGCAAGATCACAGCACGGAGTTCTGATGAAATTAAACCTGTACATTTTTTAGTAACATGTACTAGTGCGTGGCAGCTATCACAAGACTGGGATTTATCTCCTAATTTCTGATTACACGATGCACATGGATTGACGTACATTCTAACCTCACTAACTTTGACTTCAAAATTTGGCTTTTAAAGACATAAGTTCATACTACTAACAATTGCACATACACTGTCCACATACTTTGTCCACCGCAAACAAACAAACCAACTTTATTGATGCACCAATCGCGAATGCTGTTTGCAGTGACGTACCCGGTCTGTCGATCACTCGTGACTCTCGCCTTTAAGATTGATAATCTTGTTTGTTGTTCGTTCCGTTTAGATCTCTAAATTTGAGATTTTTCCGTAAACTTCACTTTACCGTTTACTACAAACGTTGGGTTCATCTAAAATCGTCTTTTCGCTAATTACTTCGAGTTGATTTAACCGAAAAACTTTACTAGTGGATGGGGCCGCGTCACGGTTATCGCGTCGCACTCGCGTGTAAAACACTTCGATTGACAGATCTGAACATGCTTCTATAAATTGTGCATTAATTCCATCTAGCCCTGCTGCCTTGTCACTTTTTAATCTAGGTATTGCCAATCATATATACTCTTTTGAAAAACAGGCTTCACTATATTAATTATTTCTTATTCGGTTTCTGGGCTTAGCAGTTCTTACTGCATGTCCGACGTGTCATTGTAAATTTCAATGAAATGTTCCACTTTTTTATTATTTCCTCTTGGGTATTATAAGTGTGTTCCTGTTGTCGTACTAGTTTACATGACGTGCTTCACTATGACTTGTTCCCTTCCTTGGTTGTTATTTTCCATTTTTGCATTCCAATCCCATACTAGTATGAAGATATTTCGCTTTTGCTTTTTCCGTAGTTTATCATCTCTTCATAGAAGCCTTTCTTTACTTGATCTTCCTGGGCATACACAATAATTATGGTAATATTTCTAAATCTAGCTTTGAACCTTACCCATATAATCCTTTCAGATACTCCTTCCTATTTTATTAATGATTTTGCCGTTTCACTATCTGCCGCTTCATTTAGTGACTGGAGTAAATAATAACATTTCCATTTTTTAGTCATATTCGTGCTTCACCTTTCCAAGTAGTTTCATTTAGACCCAGTTACTAATTTGTTATTTATTAATTTCTTCTACTATCTATGATGCTTTGCTAATATTTAACATTGTTCTAATATTCCAACTTCTCCAACTTTATTCCGTGTTTTTCCATAACAGCTGCCAATTTTCACATAAATTTCCTGCTTCTTTATTTGTTCTGCTGTTTAAATCTCCCCATTTACCATAACTTTATTGTCAACTACATTTACTATGTTCCTTTTCTCTTGCGTCTTTCATATGCTTGATCAATATTTTTCCTTATTTCTTATTTGCCACATATAGTTCTCAGTAATCCAAATATTTTTTCCTTTAACATTTCTTGCAGCTTTCATAATTTCAACTTGCTTATTCCATGTTTCAATTTCCATCAGTCCTGAACGTATTCTTCAGTGTTGTTTATCTTGTCTTCTAATTCTCCATCTTGCTGTATTTCGATATTCGTTCAGCAACCTTATTGTGCTTTATTTATTCTTAACTAATGTTTCTACTCTTGTCTTTATTAACAGAACACCTTCTTCTATCTAGTACAATACGCTCCACTTTTTTCAACTTATTTGGGACAGTTTTCACACACTTTTTGAAACTATTTTCACCGGACGTTCAAGGCACACCCAACCCTCACTGCATGCAAAAAGCACCTAATTTTATTTTACACAATTCAGGTAAGTAACAGGTAAGAATATTTACACACACTTACCCTTTGACAACCTACCTACCACGAAATTACATGAAAGTATACAGCAAAACAATAACAAACATTATCTTAAACTATGAACGAGAAAATAGTAGGAAAAACAGATTTTGAAGTGTATAATTGCAAGTTATATGTTAGCATTTCAATTAGATTAAAGCCGACATTTTTCTTTTGAACTCATTCAGTGTGCAATTGAACAAATCAGGACATAATAATAATAATATTTCCCGTTATTCCCTTTAAGGGACATAGGGATAAACAGCTTCCCGTTAATCCCTTGCCGGACATAGGGTAGCTATGAAATCTTTCCAACTTTGTCGCTCCCTGGCCAGGTACCCAAGCTCTGCAATGCTCTTCTTCGTCTCTTTCTCTATAGTTCTTCTCCATGTTTCCCTGGGTCGCCCTCTACTTCTTTTACCACCAGGATACCATTCAAGTGCCCTCCTGCATACCTCTTCTCTGTCCTTTCTCAAAGTATGCCCTAGCCAGCCCAACTTTCTCCTTCTTATTTATATGTTGATGTCTTGTTGCCCTGTCCTTCTCCATAATTCCTCGTTCGAGACTACCTCTGGCCATCTCACTTTAAGTATATGTCTTAGGCACCTGTTTATAAAAACTTGTAACCTCTGTTTTATTACATTTGTGACACACCAAGTTTCTGATCAATAAAGCAGCACCGATTTCACCATCGCATTAAAAACCTTTATTTTGGTTCTGTTTGTAATCTTGTCCGCTCACCACACTTTTTTTAGGCTTATAAACACCCCCCTTGCTTTATTGATTTTTGCCGTAATATCTTTAATAACACCATCCTCGCCCGACATTACACAACCCAGGTATGTGAACTCATCAATTTCATCCACCGCCTCCCCGTCTATTTGCATATCTCCCTCATGCTTTACGTTTACACACAGTATCTTCGTTTTTTTCTTGTTTATTTTCAACCCTGCCATTTTCGATTCCCCTGTAAGGTGTTCTACCTTCTCTTGCATTTGCTGCCTCGTATGTGACAAGAGGCAAATGTCGTCAGCAAAATCTAGATCCTCTAATGTTTCCTGCATTTTCCACCTTATACCCCTTTTGTTCCCACTTATTGTTTTAACCAATACCTCATCCAACGTTATAAGAAACAATAACGGTGACATAATACATCCTTGTCGGACACCAGTCTTGGTCTCGAAGGTTGGTGATAGTTGGTTTTCATGTATTACTCGACATCTATACCCATTGTAACCCTCTTTCATTAAATTTATAAATTCTTGGGGTAGCCATTTATTTTTCAGGGTTACCCATATAAAATCCCTGTCCACTGAATCGAAGGCCTTTTCGTAATCGATGAACATCAGGAATAGAGGCGTGTTATACTCGGTTGCCTGCTCTATTATTATTCTTAATGTATTTATTTGGTCAGTGCATGACTTCCCCTACTACACTAAGCAGGCTAATACCCCTCCAATTGTCGCACATCCTCAAATCTCCTTTCTTTGGTACCTTTGCTATTAATCCTTCCTTCCAGTCTTTAGGAAATTTCTCTTCCTCCCAAACCTTTTCCATTAGTGGCTGTAGCATCTCGACGGCTGTATTCATATCCGCTTTTATCATCTCGATGGTAATCTGGTCTACGCCTGCCGCTTTCCCTGTTTTGAAATGTTGTATCGCTGTGTTAATCTCTTCTCTACTTGGTGGATTTGTATCAATTTCTAACTCCGGCACATCCATTTCTTGCGGTAGCTCCACTTGCCCTCTTTCTATGTTCATGGTTTTTTTTAAGTGGTTAGACCATCGTTGTAGTTGTTGTTCGACGGTAGTCAGGATTTGTCCTTGTTCATCCTTTACAGGTATGTTACGTGTCCTTGCTCCTGACAGCTTCTTTATATTTGCATAGACCTCCTCTATATCCCCCTACTTGAGGCTAGTTGTGCTGCTTCTGCTATTTTGTTTGCATGCCTTCGTTTGTCTAATTTAATTTTCTTTTTTATTTCTTGGCTTAATTTCTTATACTCTTCCTGTATTTTCTTTTTCCTCTCTTCTGTTTTTTCGCTTAGCCCCCTTCTCTTCACATTTCTTCTTTCCTCTATCCTTCTCCATGTATCTTCACTCATCCAGTGTTTCTTCGTATTTTTCTTGTACCACAACACTCTTTTACTAGTATTAATGAAAGCACTTTTACACCCATTCCATGTTTCCTCAATGGATTTATTCAAATTAATTTTGCTTGCTTCCTTATTCAGTGTTGTAGTAAATTGTTTTCTGATTTCCTCATTTTCTAGTTTTGTGAAGTCGTACCTTGGTCTCCTATCGCTTCCGTCATCTCGTTTTAAATCCCTTCTGCAGATTCTGATTTTTGCAACTACAAGATGATGGTCTGTCCCTGCATCGGCACCTCTCCTGTTACGGCTATCTAAAAGTTGCCTACTCCATGATTTACCTATGCATATGTGATCAATTTGGTTCTCAGTTTTTCTGTCCGGTGATACCCACGTGACCTTGTGGCAGTTTCTATGTTTGAACATTGTTCCATCTATTTTGAGGCCATGCAAGCCACATAATTCAACAAAAAGTTTCCCATTTTCGTTCATTTCACCGATGCCTTCCCTTCCCATAACTTGCTCTATTCCTTCGTTTTCTTGCCCTACTTTTGCATTTAAATTCCCCATCAGAACAAGCATATCTTTCTTGTTTACTTTTCTCATTACGTCACTTAGTTGGTTATAAAATTCCTCTTTGACCTCATAGCTTGTTGTCTCAGTTGGTGCATAACATTGAACTACTGACATCTTTTGCTCCCCGAAATCTAATCTAGCCATAATAATTCTTTCATTTATCGGACACCATTCTATAAGTGCATCTCTCGCCTTCCTACTTAGGATAATTCCCACTCCATGTTGGTGTACCCTATCTTCATCTTTCTGCCCTGAGTACACGATGCTGTAACCATTTTCTTTAACCTCTCCGCTTCCATTCCAATGTGTTTCGCTTACTCCTAGTATCTGTAACTTATATCTTTCCATTTCCTTAATCACTTGTATTAGTCTTCCTGTTTCGTATAAAGTCCGTACATTCCATTGGCCAAGAAGTAGTACATTTTTTATTGTAGTTTTGCTAGGTTTCACTTTATTTTCTCCCTCCATTTCCTTTCTTAGTCTCATGTCCTTTTCCATAGCCATGTTCGTCATCTTGGTTCTGCCCTCTGCGCGTTCCTTTACTTTTTTGGTTTTTGCCCCTCCATACACTTCAAACTTCCTCCATCTTCGTCCGACTACAGATATTTAACTCCATTTACTTCAAGTTTGCGGTATCCAACTCTAGTGTTTTTGCCTTCATTTCTTTCCTTTTTTGACACTTCCCTTATCGCAGCCTGTATTTTTTGTTCGTCCTTGGTGAGATCATTATCTATATTTTCCTGGGCCCAAGTTTACGCTTTCGTTTTAACACTTCCATTTTTTGTTCCCATCTTTCAACTTTTGCTACTATTATTTTTGGTTCCCGTTTCCCTACTTGGAACGCTTCAGCTATAGATGCAACCACCCCTATTTCTTCCTGTAAGAACTTAGTGACCTCTTGTTTCAAGTTTTGTCCTCTAAGGTCTGCTCCCTTTATAACAATATTATTTTTCTTACATGCTCTCTCCTAGTTTTCTACTTTTTCTTTTAGCATTCCAATTTCTTTACGTAGCTCCTTCTTTTCCGTCTCCCATTGTAATTCTTTCTTTAAAAGTTCTTCTTTCAAACCCCTAATTTCTTCGCCATAGTTCTTCATTTGCACCTTGATATCTTGCACATCGTTTTTTGTGCTTTTTACAGCCCCATTTATTTCATTCAGCTGTTTTGCCATGCCACCTATTAACTCCTGTAACTTTTCCATGCCGCAAGTTGTCTTATTTCCCTGTTGTTCACTTTTTGATTTTGTTTCTGGGGGTGATCTTTGTGATAATTTACTCCTCTTGAAAAACTCCACTTTCTCTGTTTTTTCCTCTTTTTCTTTCTCCTGGGCTTTTTCTTCTCGCTTCTTTTTGCTAATTAGCTCTGCTTCACTTCCGATGCTATGTATTCGTTCCCGCACAGTTGTTTTAGTATCAGTCATTTAGGCTTCGCACTTTTGAAATTAAAATTTTTTCCCGCTCCGCGCGCGCTAAATTTAAGAGTGAAACAAATCTTTAGTTCCTGCTATTTGTTTCGCCATTTATTCATCTATTCCGGGCCAGCCTGTGTATTCCCACTTGAATTATTCTTCGCTGTATTTCGAACGTTAGCAACGCTTGTCCGCGCAAAAGCGCTGATTTTGGTTTTTCCGAAATTCATTTGTTATCGCTTTGAGCCAGCGAACCGCGATTCTGCTATTTTGGGCCATTTGATTCTGGCATTTGTTAGAAGTAACTTGCTTCTACAAAAGCTTTCTTCACGTGCTACGGCACCAATTTATAATTAACTTCGCTTGTGAGCTGATAATTAAAATCAGGTATGTTTACGCTAATTGCTTGTTATTCGTTTTGGTAATTTCTCGTTTTTTGTTAGCTTCATTTTTGACGTTATTTGTTGACGTAATTTTTCAACGTCACCTTCAAACGCCATTCTTTGATGCCGTTTTTCGGGCGACTCCTTATTTGGGTTCCTAATTAACACCCTAATCAACAACTGGGGCCAGCAACTCTTTCGGGAATGTCACCTTGACCTGGACACGGAGCATTCATTTTCTTATCAACTTTGGCCACGAGGTTTGTGCTGCTGAAAGCTGCTACGTTAAAAATCCTGGACCATTTATTCATCGCCTACATGCGACTTTTTTGTCACAACCAGGTTAGTCTCATTACAACTTTTGAAGATAACTTGCCCGCCCATGAATTGTCGGCGGAATTGATATTAATGGCGCTACATCACCGCTAACTGATTTACCAGTTCCAAATTTAATTTACACTTTATAAATTGAAAACGCAATGTATTAATTGTTCTGACTTATAATTTACAAATTTAAAACTACCATTTATAAATTG
The DNA here is from genome assembly GCA_940337035.1 of Agriotes lineatus. NCBI lineage: Eukaryota > Metazoa > Arthropoda > Insecta > Coleoptera > Elateridae > Agriotes > Agriotes lineatus. Next base: position 210,325 of record CALNHX010001288.1, read on the forward strand.
AAAACGTAATGTATTAACCAGTCAGAAACCTATGTTTTATAAATTTAAAACATAATGTACTAATTTTTCCATAATTTACATTTCACAAATTTAAAGTTTTGATTAATGAATACGTATTAAAAATCTTGTAAAAAGTGCCTTCACGCCATTTTAATATCATTACCGAGATAACGGTTAATACATATGACAGTGGTAAGCTTATCCCTTCATTGAATTGCAATCACATCCAACCCAAGCGCCTAAAAGAGGTTCGCTTATTTTTTGTGCGTGCTGCATTTTCAGCATTAATATTATATCGTATTATTTACAATATTTTACCTTGCAATAAACAATTTACCGACGTAATACATATGTTACAACCAATTATGACCTGTTGATTAAATAAACTTAATTGTTTGTTATTATTTTATTTATTTCTCGAAATTAGTGATTTCTGGCGCCCTGTGTTTTTTTGACTATTATTAAAAGAGCTTGCAGCCGATCAGCTGATGATAGAAATCTGCGACCTAAGGCCATCGACTTTGAAGCTAGCTAGGCCATTGCGGTGAGTAAGTACATTTCTGAGCTACCGTGGTGTATAAATGATAAGGGGGTTGATCTGCGATTATACTGCCATATATTATTATTAGTAATCGATCGCAGGTTGGCTTCTTTATTGTTTCACTGACGCCAAACGTGTGGGGCTCCCGACTTTGGTATTACATCAGCTGTGCAACCTGCAATTCTCCTTTAATATTTTGACCAAATTATTTATTTCAAAATGAATGTTAACGCACTTCGTGCTGACGAATTACTCTATGAGCTACTGTTCAGAGGCTTAGATAGGGACACGGTGGAAAGTATGAACGTCGACCAACGTCGTAGGACCTTGCATGCTAAATTGTTACTGAAAAAGGCTGACCCTACGTTGCTTAGCGCTTATCAATTAGTAGCACCCTTCGATGTACAATTAGAACTTGATACTTGTAAAGGCAAACTAACTGAACTTTCGGTGTTAGTTACTGCTCTCTCTACGGCACCTTCTAATTCAGAATTTGCTCGGCTCGATACGCGGCTAACGCATTTGTATTCACGACTAACCAGGATACAACCCTCTTCTAAATTAGAACAAGAGCATGCTACCCTTACCAGTCAATGCTTAGATTTATTACAGTCACTTAGTAATGAGCATGACGATTCGCAATTACAAGTAGATCCTTTGCCTTCAAATGTTGATGCCACTATTTTTGTCGATTCTGTTAATACAGTAGCTCCACCTAATTCTGACCCTATTGAACCTATGGCAGATAATATTGTTGACAACCCTAACATAACTGAAGCCGCCGGTTTAGCTTCATCTACATTCCAACGACATAGGGTATCTTTTTCTGATGAGCACGTACATCAGTATCCTCCTTTTACACAACAACCTTGTATGTCAGCTACTGCTAATTTGCGAACTGAACTAGACCAAATTAATTACCCTACGACGTCTTTTCCTAGACATGTAGGTTTAGTTTCTGTACCGGTATGCAAATGGGGTTTATCATTAATGGAGACACTACTACCATGGGGGTAAATTCTTTCCTACAACGTGTCGAAGAACTTAGAGTAGCGCGTAACATTTCATACGACCAATTATTTTCTAGTGCTGTTGACCTTTTCTCGGGTCGTGGGTTAGTATGGTACCGTGCTATGCATCACCGGGTTTCAAACTGGCACGACTTGGTAGCTAGGTTGCGATCTGATTTTTTGCCTACTGATTTTGATGAAAGATTATGGGACGAGATTAGGAAGCGCAAGCAGGGGGCCGATAAAAAACCCTCACTTTTTATTGCTGTGCTGCTTAATTTATTTGATCGTTTACTGATTAAACCATCCGAATCAATACAACTTAAGCATATTATGAAAAACTTGCAACCTTTTTACGCTACTCAATTATCCTTAACAGTAGTCCACGATATTGAACACCTTGCATTTCTGTGTAAAAATCTGGAAGACGTTAAGATTCAGAATATTAAATATCGTAATCCTGCTGCTGCCTCATCCTTGCAACTGAAACCTGACTTGGCTTACCAGCCAACTCCTAAAAAACCTGTCACACAGACTGCACAAATGACAATTAAACATTCTGGTCCTAGAACTAACCGTGCGAAAAGTACAACCACTTGTTGGAACTGCCGTAAATTAGGCCATACTTTCCATACTTGCTCGGCAGATAAGACTATTTTTTGTTATATTTGCGGTCATGCAAATAGTTATTTTTCCACTTGTCCTAAATGTCATCCAAAAAACGCAAAGTAAAGGGTAGATATCACAGCCGATCTATTCCTTATCCCTATTATACTAAGGCTGATACTTTATCTTGGGAATCTTGGTTACGAACTGTGAATGAATTTTGCCGTATGACTTGTAATACTTCAGCCACCTTTACTAAACAATTTTCTGACAACCGTCCTTATTTAACCATTTATATTAATGGCGAACCTATTCACGCTCTTTGCGATACAGGGGCCAATCAAACTTTAATTGGGCGCAACAGTCTATATTTACTTCAGAGACATGATCTGAAATTGTGTAACAATAAGTCTCCGCTTACCTTGACTACTTCTGACGGTCAGCTACAAAATATTTTAGGTACTGTTGCCTTACCCATTACCATTGATGGTATTACTAGGTCCATCGATGCGGTTATTTGTGACTCAATTCCGTCTACACTAATTTTAGGTGTTGATTTTTGCTACGCTTTTGAAGCAAAGACTGATTTTGTCGCTGGACGCTTCGATGTGGCTGAAACTTTTTCGCTGCAGACTATTTGTGGCGTAGTTGATTTGTCAGTTCAACAAAAACTTCTTTTAGACCAAGTTGTTGGGAAGTTTGCTGAAATTTCTGGTCCTACTTTAGGCTTAACTAATTTAGTCGTACACACTATTGATACGGGTGACGCATCTCCTATTAAGCAGAGATACTATCCTTTGTCTCCTGCTATGCAAGTCCATGCCGACCACGAACTTGATCGCTTGTTAGAGATGGGTATTATTCGTCCCTCGAAATCTCCTTGGAGTTCTCCAATGGTCTTAGTCAAAAAGAAAGATGGTTCGTATCGACTTTGTTTCGACGGTCGAAAATTAAATTCGGTTACCAAGAAGGATGCTTATCCTTTACCATATTTAAATAGCATTCTTGATAAATTGCGCGATGCACGTTATCTTACGTCCATCGATCTTAAGCAAGCTTTTCACCAAATTCCTCTACATCCAGATTCGTGTAAAAAAACAGATTTTACAGTCCCTAGACGTGGTTTGTTCGAGTTTACTGTCGTTCCGTTTGGGATCGCAAACGCAGCAGCTAGTCAACAACGTCTCATGGATAGCATTTTTGGTCCGCTATTAGGTGAAAACATCTTCGTGTATTTAGACGATATTGTTATCGTGTCTGGAACCTTTAAAGAACACTTGGACACCTTAGAGCAAGTTTATACCCGTCTTAAAGACGCTAACTTAACTGTCAATATCGACAAATGTCAATTTTGCCGTCCCAGTCTTAAGTACCTCGGCTTTGTTGTCGATAAAAATGGTTTACGCATGGACCCTGATAAAATTTTGGCTATCACTAAATACCCTCAACCAAATACGGTGACCGAAGTCAAACGCTTTATTGGCTTAGCTTCTTGGTATCGTCGCTTCGTTCCAAATTTTGCCACTATTACTGCTCCTATTTCAGACCTAATTAAAGGTCGTATTAAAAAGCAGCGTGTGCATTGGACTGATGATGCTATTGAGTCATTTAATCAAATTAAATCTTGTTTGACCTCCGCTCCTGTTTTGAGTAGCCCAAATTTTTTGCTACCGTTCACGTTACAATGTGACGCCTCTAATTCTGGCCTCGGTTGTGTGCTTACACAAAATATTGACGATGAGGAAAAGGTAATTGCTTATGCTTCACGTACCCTTAACAAGGCCGAACGCAATTATTCTGTCACAGAGAGAGAGTGTTTAGCTGTCATCTTTGGCATTGAGAAATTTAGACCGTATATTGAAGGTACACATTTCACTGTGTTAACTGACCACTATTCCTTATTGTGGCTTACTAATATGAAAGACCCCACAGGCCGTTTAGCCCGTTGGAGTGTTCGTCTGTCGCAATACGATTTTACAATTCGACACCGACAGGGCAAACATAATGTAGTTCCCGATGCTTTATCGCGAGCTCCTATTCAGGTTTCCGCTCTAGAACTTGTTGATGGTGACTTAGACTCTTGGTACTTAAAAATGCTTGAACGTGTTAGCCAAAGTCCTAATCAATTTCCTACTTGGCGAATTGAAAATCACCGACTTTTTAAGTATGTTCCCGACCGTCATGCCATTGTTAGCAACTTAATGGAATGGAAACAGGTGATACCTCGTTCTCGCCGAACTGAAATTTACAAACTCTTTCATGACAGTCCCACATCTGCTCACTTGGGTGGTTATAAAACCTTTTGTAAGATTTCCGAACAATATTACTGGCCTAAAATGCGTGCCGATGTCATCCGTTACTTACGCCATTGTGAAACTTGTGCTGCGAGTAAAGTTAGTCAACTTGCTAGACCTGGTTTAATGGGCCAAAATAAGAAGATTTTATACCCTTTTCAATGTTTGTCAATTGACATAATGGGTCCCTTACCTCGCACGAAAACTGGTAACACTTCTATCATAGTCGTATGTGATTGGCTAACCAAGTTTACCCTAGTTAAAGCTGTTCGCGCTGCCACTGCTAAAGCAGTAGCCAAGTTTTTGGAGAACGAAGTCTTCCTCATTTTTGGTGTTCCTCAAATATGTATGGTTGATAACGGACCACAATTTATAAGTTCTCAATTTAAAGCCTTGATGAAACAATACCAAGTTCAACAAGTTTGGTATAATGCTTCTTACCATCCCCAAGTCAATTTTGTCGAGAGAGTTAACCGAGTTATCGGTACTGCTCTTCGATCTTATGTTTCGGATAATCATCGTTCATGGGACGAACACATTTATGAAGTTGCACACGCTTTGCGTAACGCCGTTCATGAGGTGACGGGTTACACCCCTTCTTTCTTAAATTTTGGGAGGACTGTACCAGTTTCTGGGACTTATTACGGTTGTCTTAAAAACTTCCAAGAAGAAGAATTATCTTTAGAAACTTGTGAAGACCTGGCTTCAGACGTTAATCAACTTTCTGAACTTTATCAAGACGTTGTTAAACGCCTCAATAATTCCTACCAACGCAATTCCAAGCACTATAACTTGCGTAAGCGTCCATTAAGATTTAATGTCAATGATTTGGTTTGGAAAAGGAACTACGTCTTATCTGATGCATCTAAATCCTTCAATCAGAAATTGGCTCCTAAATATGTCAAATGCAGAGTACTAAAAGTCACCGGCCCACTTACCTATCAGTTAGTGACCGTCCCCGACAATAAAAACGTTGGAGTTTGGAATATTAAAGATTTAAAACCTTACTTTGGAGAAGCACAAGTGGAGGAGTGAATTTTGGTGTGCCTGATTGTGTGTATGTGATTGTATGTATGATGATGTATGTGCATGTTTAGCTTATCTCGCCTATTCACCCTACGGATAGTATTATACTATCAACATTATTCTCACCCTTTTCGACTTGTTAACCAATTTCTATTATTATGATTATTCTTATTTATTGCGTGCTTTTTAAGCCGCATATTTTTTGCTTTTGAGTGCTAGTTAAGCACCTTGAGCGACTCCTTAATTACCGATTTGATGGTACTTTTCCCTATCATTAGATTATATTAGGTGAAACCCTTTTGAGTGACGGATTTCCTCGCTTGCTTATAGACAGCGATTGGACCTTTTGTCGAACTCTTCTTGAGTCTTTTGTTGATAGTGAAGCAAGTGTTTAGGTGAGTTGCTTACATGATGAATGCGTGAGTCTTCTTTACTTTTTCGAAGTGTGTCTTTCTGATAATGGAGTTAGTTGTAAAAGAGTTTCTAGACCTGCACGATTTACTTAGGGTGGTTGGTTGGGCATGCAGGGTCGGTCTCTTTTTTGGGAAACCTTTCCATCGAATATTTTATTATTTCCTTTCCCCATCTCGCTTCACGAGATATTTTTAAAGCTTCAGGTCAGCATTACTAGGTTCTTTAGTAGCCTTTAGGATTTGTGGTATGCATGAGTTTATGCTTGGGTTTTTAATAGTTTTGGGGGCGGGTTTCTTTCGGTCTTGTGGAGATTTCTGGGGGTCGGGGCGAGCGATTGGGTTGCCATCCGACTCGGTGAGGGAGTTACATTCAGTCCGTCACCGGCGCGCCTTTTCCATCCAGCTGCGACGACTGGCTGAATGCCCGAGCTGGGTTTGGTGGTGGTGCGGTCGTTCCCTCCGGCTTCTGGGGTTTTTACCCAAATTCGGGGCGGGTATGGTTTTTGGGGCTTTTTGACCTGGGTTTTATCCGAATTTTTTTGTCGTAGTATTTTCACTTCTGCGATGTTTCATACAGGAGTAAGTTTTTGTGACTTACCTCCGGTGTTTCGCTGTGTGTTAGTTCACACGGTGTTTCAGTGTGCAGTCGTTCCTGGACTGTTCACTTTTCCTCGACCAGCAGGGTGTAGGGTTTTCTGCTTTGACGCTCTTCTTCACAGTCGCTTACATTCGCGGTGATCACTACGGGGGCCCGCGCTGAGTGTCTGTGATCAACAGCGTCCTCACCTTTTGTTAATTTCCCATTTCACTACAATAGCTTCTTTCAAACAGCCCTGCGTTGACTGACTGACTGACGGACATCGGACTTATCCCTTCCAAATCCCTCTTCGTTATACTATCTTTCTTTACTATACTCTTTTATTTCCCATCTATTTCCCTATTTTCCTTTCGCCTTCTTTTGACTGACGTTAAACTTTTCAATTGCTTAGCATAATCATACCTCAGGTATTTCTCTTGGCCGTGGGGAGTGAAGCAAATCTTTAGTTTCTGCTATTTGTTTCGCCATTTATTCATCTATTCCGGGCCAGCCTGTGTATTCCTACTTGAATTATTCTTCGCTGTATTTCGAACGTTAGCAACGCTTGTCCGCGCGAAAGCGCTGATTTTGGTTTTTCCGAAATTCATTTGTTATCGCTTTGGGCCAGCGAACCGCGATTCTGCTATTTTAGGCCATTTGATTCTGGCATTTGTTAGAAGTAACTTGCTTCTACAAAAGCTTTCTTCACGTGCTACGGCACCAATTTATAATCAACTTCGCTTGTGAGCTGATAATTAAAATCAGGTATGTTTACGCTAATTGCTTGTTATTCATTTTGGTAATTTCTCGTTTTTTGTTAGCTTCTTTTTTGACGTTATTCGTTGACGTAATTTTTCAACGTCACCTTCAAACGCCATTCTTTGATGCCGTTTTTCGGGCGACTCCTTATTTGGGTTCCTAATTAACACCCTAATCAACAACTGGGACCAGCAACTCTTTCGGGAATGTCACCTTGACCTGGACACGGAGCATTCATTTTCTTATCAACTTTGGCCACGAGGTTTGTGCTGCTGAAAGCTGCTACGTTAAAAATCCTGGACCATTTATTCATCGCCTACATGCGACTTCTTTGTCACAACCAGGTTAGTCTCATTACAACTTTTGAAGATAACTTGCCCGCCCATGAATTGTCGGCGGAATTGATATTAATGACGCTACATCACCGCTAACTGATTTACCAGTCCCAAATTTAATTTACACTTTATAAATTGAAAACGCAATGTATTAATTGTTCTTACTTATAATTTACAAATTTAAAACTACCATTTATAAATTGAAAACGTAATGTATTAACCAGTCAGAAACCTATGTTTTATAAATTTAAAACATAATGTACTAATTGTTCCATAATTTACATTTCACAAATTTAAAGTTTTGATTAATGAATACGTATTGTAACGAACGCAAGAACGGCCTTGAAAGCAGATGTGCGCGGGTGAATCAGAGGCTGCCGGCAGAAGCAGGTGTGCAGATGTGTCACAGCGTTCCAGACTTTCGGATAAATCTGGAGCCAGGTGCAGTGCATGACTCACCCGCGCCCGAGGTCAGATGCGTCATGCTTTCATCTGGAATTTCCAGTGAATGCCGAGAAGTTTCTGGAACCTCTCCAGTAAAATATAAATACGTGTCAGCAGGAATCGACAGTTCAGTTCGAATTCGGCATCAGAGCGGCGAGCTCCCAGATAAATAAAGCGCGTGAACATAAATAATAGAAATAAATAAATATATAATCGTTAGTGTTTAAGAGTGATATAAATAAATAAATGTATCGATAATTCGTTAGTGCCTGTATTAATTTGTAATCTGCTTGATAATTCCCGAACGTTAAGAACGTAACAGTGGTGTCGGTGTGAGGTTTTGAACCGGGGGCTATATAAAAAAATTATCGAACAAACATTAAAATAAATAAATTATTTAACAAGTGCCGATAAAACGACGGTCAGATAAATAAATTGAAGTGTATAGTGTGGATGCCTTTGACGAGATCTCAAAGCAGCAAAATGGAAGCCCAATTAAGCCAACTTTTGCAACTGATACAAGTTAGCCAGGACAAGGCGGAAAAAGCACAGGAGGAACTTAAGAAAGAGATCCAAGTTGGCCAGGAAGAATTGAAAGACCTTAAGAAAGAGTTGAAAGTTGGACAAGATAAGGCAGAGGAAGCACAGGAAGTACTGAAGGAACAGTTGGGAGCCGCGCAAGAGGATCTTAGAGAAAAACTTGAGGAAAAACTGAGAGTCACTCAGGAAGACCTCAAGGATGAACTTCGGGAAGATATGGAGAGAGCGTTGGCCGGAGTTCGGAGTGACATACTGGAGCTGCAGTCACGAAGTGGCCAAGGCCAACCAGCTCTCTCTGAATCTGCTGGCTGCTCTTCTCCAATTGCAGTGAATCAGCCTACCTTATCGCAAGTTGCTGCCCCTCAGGTTGCTCTGTCCCAAGATACTGCCCCAGTGAGGCCCGCAACATCTGGCTTGCACATGAAACTGCCCTCTTACGATGGGAAAACGCCATGGTCAACATACCTGAAGCAATTTGAAGCCGCAGCCGTTGCTAATGGTTGGGGAATGGCAGACAAAGCGACCGCATTGATCCTGACATTGCGAGGGGATGCTCTGAATGTTTTGCAAATGATTCCAGAAAATCAGCAGAGGGACTTCCAGCAATTGGTGAATCGTCTGGAACGGCGTTATGCCAATGGTCATCTTCAGCATGTGCATTGTGCCCAGTTGAAGAACAGAATTCAGAAGTCGGAGGAGACTCTGCAAGAACTGGAGGCCGATGTTGCTCGATTGGTTCGGCTCGCGTATCCATCGGCGCCGGAGGACTTCCTGGAGCAGCTAGCCGTCCAAACATTCGTAGATAGAGTTAAAGACGCCGATACTCAGCAAGCGGTACGTCTGGGGCGCCATAGGACACTGGGAGAGGCCTTAGCCCATGCATTGGAATTTGAAGCGGCAAGGAGTGCTTCCAGAGGACATGGTCGTGTCCGCTGTGTCGCCACGACGGAGATGGAGCCTGAATCCATGGAGGACATGTTGCGACGCCTTATAAGGCAGGAGACGAGGGAGAAGGGGCCCCGTTGCTGGAGCTGCGGAGAGATGGGTCATCTTAGGGCTCATTGTCCGAAGAAAGGAGCCCGAGTGTCTGACGAGCCGTCGGAAAACTAATGCGGGTCGACAAGAAGGGGCGAGAGTCGACTCGTGATTGCCATGCCCCGGAGATTCCCATACATGTGTCGTCCGTGCAGCGCCAGCCTGATAGTCTCTTCATTGATGGGAAAATAAATGGAAGAGTTCGGTCTCTGCTGTTGGATACTGGAGCGACGAAGTCCATCGCCAGGTCTGACGTAATACGAGACGAGGGTGAGCTGCTGCCCACCAGGACACGCCTTCGCACTGCCACGGGAGGCGCAGTGACCACGCATGGGGAGATGGATGTGAAATTGAAGATTGGGAATCAAACCCTCAAGCATCGGGTCCTGATTGCTGACATTGCGGACGAGTTCATCCTAGGAATGGATGTCATGAATAAGTGTGGGTTCACTTTGGACCTGGGACGCGGCGTGTTGCACGTGGGTGGGGAGGAGCTTTCCCTACACCCAAGAGAAGAGATCGCAGTACGAGTGGTATTGGCGGAAGATGTTACTCTGCCTGGACGAACCGAGAGGGTCGTGGATGCATACCTGGATGGCGATCTCCGGGGCAACGTAGTGCGCATGATTGAACCCGATTATGACAAGGAGCTCACTCATGGTATCCTGGTTGGGAAGACGTTGGTAAAGACTGGGCTTAAGGTCCCAGTAAGGATTATGAACGTCAACAGGGAACCAGCAACCGTCAGGAAAGACACAATCCTGGGAAGCTGCACACCGGTTTCCGCCGTTGTGAGAACGATCACTAGTGGCGGCGGCCGCAAGGCGAAGGACTGCCCAGAGGCATTAATTAACACCGTGATGTCTACGTGCAAGGGCGTGAGCCAGCAAGAACGAAAGAAGATCGAAGATCTGGTGGCCCGGTACCAAAACGTCTTCGAGTGCGGAGATCATCCCAGCGGCCGTACCGACGTAGTTAAACATAAAATCAATACGGGGGATGCTCAACCGATACGCCAACATCCAATAAGGTTGCCCCTCGCCAAACGGGAAGAAGCTGAGAAGATTCTCCAAGATATGCGAAACCAAGGGATCATCGAACCGTCCAGTAGCCCGTGGGCCTCCCCTGTGGTTCTTGTCAAGAAGAAGGATGGCTCAACGAGGTTCTGTGTTGACTACCGACAGCTGAACCATGTGACCAAGAAAGACAGCTACCCTCTGCCACGAATTGATGATACCCTGGATACACTCTCCGGTTCTCGATGGTTCTCGACGCTAGACTTGAAGAGCGGTTATTGGCAAGTCGGAATGGAACCCGCGGACAGGGAGAAGACTGCATTTACTATCGGAACTGGCCTCTGGCAGTTCTCCGTCATGCCGTTCGGTTTGTGCAATGCCGCCGCCACGTTTGAGAGGCTGATGGACACCGTCCTGAAGGGTCTATCTTGGCAGACCTGCCTGATATACTTGGACGACATCATAGTGGTGAGCAAATCCTTCAACGAGCATCTGAAAAACCTGGAGGAAGTGTTCGGTAGATTGCGAGGTGCCAACCTGCGATTGAGTCCAAAGAAGTGCCACATCTTTCAGAAGGAGGTACAGTACCTGGGGCACGTCGTATCCCGCCAGGGAGTAGCAGTAGACCCGAGTAAGGTGAAGGCAGTGCAGGATTGGCCAATCCCGAAGGATAAGCATGAACTGCGAAGCTTCCTGGGCCTCTGTACTTACTACCGACGGTTTGTGCTGGGCTTCGCGAACATCGCAAAACCGTTAACCCGTCTAACGGAAGAGGGACGACAGTTCGAATGAAGTGCTGAGTGCGCGGAGGCCTTCGAGACGCTCAAGACTGCCTTAGTAAGTTCACCTGTACTTTGATATCCACGTCAGGAAGGCCAGTTTATCCTCGACACTGACGCTAGCAATGTCGGAATAGGTGGTGTTCTGTCCCAGGTCCAAGATGGGCAAGAGAAAGTTCTGGCATATTTCAGCAAGGTCCTGTCCAAACCAGAGCGTAACTATTGCGTAACCAGGAGGGAGCTTCTGGCAGTAGTCAAGTCTGTGGAGCATTTTTATAAATACCTGTATGGCAGAAGATTCTTGCTGAGGACCGACCATGCTGCTCTAAGATGGCTGCTGCTGTTCAAGAACCCTGAAGGACAGGTGGCTAGGTGGATCGAGCGCCTACAAGAGTACGACTTTGAAATAAATCATCGACCTGGCACAGCCCACCGCAACGCCGATGCGTTATCCAGGAGGCCCTGCCCTGCGGACTGCAGCCACTGTTCGAGACTGGAGAGTCGTGCGGTACCCATCAATCGTACCACTGTAGTCGACGACTGGTGGGAGCTAGACGAGTTGCAGAACAGCCAGGAGAACGACCCCGACTTAGGCACAGTTATAGCCTGGAAGCGAGATGGCCGTCGACCTACCTGGCAGGAGGTCTCTGCCACCAACCCAACGGTGAAGACCTATTGGGCGCAATGAGACTCCTTGCAGCTCGACAACAACGTGCTGACTAGAATCTTGGAAGACGAGGACGGTAGGGCAACGAGATCACAATTGATGGTTCCAAGAAGTAGAGTGGCCGAGGTTCTGCGTCACCTGCATGATGGCTCCTCTGGGGGACACTTTGGATTGAAGAAGACGTTGCAGAAGGTCCGAGACCGGTTCTACTGGGCGAGTTGCAAAGATGATGTCCGAGAGTGGTGCCGGAGGTGCGAAGCCTGCGCTACAGGAAACGGACCGGTTGGTAGACGTAGAGCTCCGATGCGGCAGTACAACGTCGGTAGTCCGTTCGAGAGGATAGCCATCGACATCGCTGGACCATTCCCCGAAACCGAAGCGGGAAATAAATACATCTTGGTGTGCATGGACTACTTTACCAAGTGGCCTGAAGCATATGCCCTTCCGAATCAAGAGGCCGGTACTGTAGCTGATGTTCTGGTGAAGGAGTGCTTTAGCCGTTTTGGAGTCCCCCTGGAATTACATTCCGACCAGGGCCGGAGTCTGGACTGTTCCAGAACGTTTGCAAGCTGCTGGGGATACACAAGACCCGGACCACTGCCCTCCATCCTCAATCGGACGGCATGGTGGAAAGGATGAACCGAACCATGGGGAAGCATCTGTCCAAGGTGGTTTCCGAACATCAGCGTGACTGGGACCAGTACATTCACCTGTTCCTAATGGCCTACCGATCGGCAGTACAAGAGACAACCAACCACACCCCAGCCACGGTACTCTTTGGGCGCGAGCTGCGATTGCCATGTGACCTCAAGTTTGGAAGAAAGCCTGGCGAAGAAACGGCCGGCGAGGACTACGTGGGGAACCTGAAGAAGAGGATGGAAGAGATCCACGACGCCGTACGCCGATACATTCAGGGTGCCAGCGACCGAATGAAGGACCGATATGATGCCCGCGCTGAGGCCGGTGGTTTCCAGCCTGGCGATTTGGTATGGCTTCATAACCCCCAGAGGCGTCGTGGCCTCTCTCCCAAGCTCCAAAGAAACTGGGAAGGCCCCTACACTGTAGTTGCTCGACTGAATGACGTGGTATACCGAATCCAAAAACCTCCTCGAGGAAAGTGCAGGGTGGTGCACTTCAATCGGTTGGCCCCATATGCCGGAACGAATGAGGAAGTGGAGGCTGTCACGGAACAACCCCTGAGACGACTAGGGACCGGAGGAACCTCCTTCCAGGAGTTTATGGCCGCTTATGGGGGTACGAAGACTGTGCGATTCGGAGTCACTACAGAGGTGCAGCGTGACCTGTTCGACACCCTGCGGCAGTATTCCCTGGCACACTGCGTCGCCCAGGACCTCCGGATGTCTAGGGGGATCGCCGCTGCCTTCCGGGAGAAGTTTGGCCGGGTAGACCAGCTGCGAGAGCAGGCACCTCAGATTGGCAGAACCTTGCAGCTGAAGGAAGGCAACAGCTCCATTTATTACCTGGTGACGAAAAGGTTGTCTTACGAAAAACCTAGTTACCAGGAGCTCTGGTCTGCTCTTTTGGACCTTAAGGAGAAGATGGTGAAGAACGGCGAAACCCGGCTAGCGATGCCGAAATTAGGATGCGGCCTGGATTCGTTGGACTGGAGGGTCGTACGCAGCATGCTGGAAGTAGTCTTCGACCAGACCGGCATCCAGATCGAGGTCTGCTGTTGCAGCCCGGCGTGAAGCATTGAGCCCACGGTGGACTGCTACTTCTTCAACCAGTCCGTGTGCAAGAAAGGCACCGCCTGTAAATACCGTCATCGAATCCCCACAAGAGCGAGTGACCGGCACCCGACGCAACTCGTTCTGGGACAGAACGACCTAAGGCGAAGGCAGTGTAACGAACGCAAGAACGGCCTTGAAAGCAGATGTGCGCGGGTGAATCAGAGGCTGCCGGCAGAAGCAAGTGTGCAGATGTGTCACAGCGTTCCAGACTTTCGGATAAATCTGGAGCCGGGTGCAGTGCATGACTCACGCGCGCCCGAGGTCAGATGCGTCATGCTTTCATCTGGAATTTCCAATGAATGCCGAGAAGTTTCTGGAACCTCTCCAGTGAAATATAAATACGTGTCAGCAGGAATCGACAGTTCAGTTCGAATTCAGCATAAGAGCGGCGAGCTCCCAGATAAATAAAGCGCGTGAATATAAATAATAGAAATAAATAAATATATAATCGTTAGTGTTTAAGAGTGATATAAATAAATAAATGTATCGATAATTCGTTAGTGCCTGTATTAATTTGTAATCTGCTTGATAATTCTCGTGTGCTTGTAAATAACAATAATCGTAATAATTCATTGTTGTAAATAAATGTTTGAACCCATGTTTGTCGTATAATTTTAAATAGCCCCAACGTTAAGAAAGTAACAGTATTAAAAATCTTGTAAAAAGTGCCTTCACGGCATTTTAATATCATTACCGAGATAACGGTTAATACATATGACAGTGGTAAGCTTATCCCTTCATTGAATTGCAATCACATCCAACCCAAGCGCCTAAAAGAGGTTCGCTTATTTTTTGTGCGTGCTGCATTTTTAGCATTAATATTATATCGTATTATTTACAATATTTTAACCTTGCAATAAACAATTTACCGACGTAATACAGATGTTACAACCAATTATGACCTGTTGATTAAATAAACTTAATTGTTTGTTATTATTTTATTTATTTCTCGAAATCAGTGATTTCTGGCGCCCTGTGTTTTTTTGACTATTATTAAAAGAGCTTGCAGCCGATCAGCTGATGATAGAAATCTGCGACCTAAGGCCATCGACTTTGAAGCTAGCTAGGCCATTGCGGTGAGTAAGTACATTTCTGAGCTACCGTGGTGTATAAATGATAAGGGGGTTGATCTGCAATTATACTGCCATAGATTATTATTAGTAATCGATCGCAGGTTGGCTTCTTTATTGTTTCAAGAGTTTACTTGCTCGTCGTGTTTACGTGTTTGCGCGTCCTTGCACTAAAAGTTCGCGACCTCCGCGTTATCCTATCGGTGTTTATTACGGAAATTTCCTACTCTCTCGTTTGCCGGCCCGACTGTTTGTATACATACATTTAATGCACCAATCTCTGCTGACTTGGATTATGACGCGTGCTGTGACGTATGCGCCTGTCCTTGCGTCCGCGAAAAAGAACCTAAACTACAATGACCTTCCGCGCTTTCGCTGTAATTTTCGGCGTTTGTTTTACTTTGCCACTTTAGGTTTTTTCGTACTATTACTATTATGTCTTTCCACTTGGGTTTAGCGACTGTACACTTTATAAACTTTAACACTCACTCTGCCTTTAAATGCCACGCTTATTTCGCTCCACGAGTCAGGGCTGCGTGTGACAGCTTGCTGACGTCGTACACGGTTTCAGGACAATCAGGACATAGCGGATTAATATTGTAATTATTGAAACTAAGAGAAAGCCTATGAACTGAAAAATTAAATGAAGATTTAGTGTGCAAATACGGTACCGTAGAAACATCAGTACTCCTCGTCGTCCGCAGTGGAACTCTAAGACGGAACTCTGCTAAAAGTTCAAAACAGTCAATTATGTTATTAAAGAGTTTAAGGGCCGATTGTACAAGAGAAGCTTAAGTGTGGTTCGGTCTTGAACCAGCCCTGAACCAAGGAGGTCACAAAAATTGCGTTGTACAACTGCAGCTTAGCGCCGTCATCCGGTTCAAGAGCAGTTTAATTCTGAGCTGCCATCATTGGCGGTTTAAGCCTGAGTTCAAAGAAACATAACCTCATTTCGATTATTGTGTTGTGTTGCGTGCACTAGTACACCCCATTAGCTATATACAGACAGATCAATAAAAAATCCAATTAGAGTAGGCTGTGATATGTGTTATACGTTTGGCAGTAATGAAATGTATTGTCAGTCTATGTCAAATTCGAGATTTGCAGGTTAAGTTTTACGTCAGTCTGTGTCAAACAACAAACAAAACCTAACCTGCAAATCTCGAATTTGACATAGACTGACAATACACTTCAGTACTGCCAAACGTATAACACATATCACAGCCTACCCTAATTAGGTTTTTTATTGATCTGTTGTTACTTTGACATGGATTTTGAAGATTTGCTGGCGGAATTGACTGATGATGAGGACATGTTGGACCTGATTCATATGAATGCAAATTTAAGAGCACCAAAAAATTATCGTCCTCGAGATAATCACTTCAAAATGTGGACTGATTTGAAATTTATGCAGAGATTTCGTTTATCTAAAAATGGGGTGCGTTTTGTACTACAACATATTGCTGATGAAATATCACATCCAACAGAAAGGTAAGTAATATATCCTACGTTCCACAAAATCGGTAGGTACCTATTTCATTAATAAAATTGCATTTTTTAGAAACCACGCTGTATCTGCAGAAACAATGTTATTTGTAACATTGCGATATTATGCTACTGGCTCTTTTTTGCAAGTAATTGATGACTTTACTGGTATAGACAAGGCAACAGCCATCAGAATTGTCCATAGTGTCAAGAGCTAGAGCTGGATTGCACAAAACCTTCATTCGAATGCCTGAAAGTGAAGAAGAAATGAAGACAAATAGCCTGCAGTTTTATAACATTGCTCGCTTCCCAAAATGTATAGGTGCATTGGATGGCACTCATATAAAAATCCTCTCGCCTGGAGGCGAACAAGCAGAGATCTTTAGAAATCGAAAACAGTTCTTTTCATACAATGTGCAAATTGTATGTGATGCAAAAACAAAAATACAAAACATTGTCTGTAGATGGCCAGGTTCATCACATGACAGTACAATTTTTAATAATTCAAACCTACGAGCAAAGTGTGAAAATGGCGATTTCCGTAATTATGTACTAGTTGGAGACAGCGGAGACCGTTTTTGATTACACCTTTGGCAAACCCAGCAACTACAGCTGAGCAGCTTTTTAATGAATCCCAAATAAGAACGAGAAACCCAGTAGAAAGATGCATCGGTATCTGGAAAAGGCGGTTTCCCATTTTGTCATTTGGAGTTCGATGCAAGATTGAAAGAGTCGAGGTAATTGTTATTGCTACAGCTGTATTACATAATATTGCTAAACTTTTAAAAGAAGGAATGCCCCAACTAGAACATGAAGAAGTAGCAGCAATTGAAGCCATTAATATGGAAGTCGATGATGTGCTTCAGGACAATGCAAGAGGAGTTAATAATTCCACAAGATATCAATTAATCCATGAATATTTTAATAATTTGTAACATAATTTTGTAACAATAACATTTAATAAAATAATAATCAGATAATTATTTTAATCAAATAAGAATTACATTTAAACTTCGTACATTAGATGAATCGTAGTCAACCTTTCAAACAACATGTCTTAATTTAAAAATTCGCATATTTTCAGCGTTTACTTCCTTCATGTGCTTAATTTCTACCGATGATTTTAGCTTCATGAGCTGTAGCTCCATCTCATGCTTTTCTTGCAATGTTTCAGCTTCAAATCATGTTCTTTCTCCATTATGCTCTTTCTGGACTCTTCAACAGCAGCTTTCATGGTTGCCTACTGACACACTTTATTGACAGTTGCGTTGTTATTTTTAGCTAAAAAAATATTTTGTTACGTCACCATTTTGATTGAGGGACAACCCCCGATTTTCATGTATTTCTACAACATACTTGTACTTCCAGTTTTACGAATTTGGACCACCTCCAGTCCCTCTCATATAGGTTTTTTCTCTTCACACGCTTTTTTATGTTTTCATATTTCTTCCGGAGCACATTCTGTTGCCGATAAGTTTGACCCACTGTTCCATTAAATTCTTTAACAATAGTGTCCCAGCATTCTGTCTTTTTCTGGTTTGTTTTTGTGTCGGACACTTTACATTCTAGAATGTGTTTATATTTTTTCACCAACTCAACAAGGCGGGTTTCCTCGGTCGACGTGAAATTCGCCAATCGCTTATTCCTGCACTCCGGAACCACATTTTGCAATGCCTGCAATGGGCTCCAGCAAATCCAGCCAACACCACACACAATTCAAATCAAAGTCCAGCAAGTAGAAGATCGAGACGCTTCTATTTTCTACAAGTACATAGGTTAGGTAGCAATAATCACATAAATCAATAACAATAACAATCATAATGACTACTTACGAGCACAAAATTAAGATCTGCGCAGTTATTCTTAGAGCAAACGATATTGCCAGTGCTTCGGATTAATACTGCTTTGGCAAAGACGTGCAAAACATTCCCGTAACCACAAAACTTGCATATGTTTACTTGAAATTCGACATCACTTCGACATCAGCTCGCGCCTAAATATTGCCAACCTAATATAATTTTAGCTCGGTTGGAGCTTTACTGAGCGCGCACTAAATTAAGTATGTACAACCGCATGGCTTCTTAAACCGAGGTTCGCAAGAACTTCGGCTCAGCTGAGCGAGTCCTGAACTTCGTCTTGTACAATCGGCCCTAAAGAGCGTACACATATCTATCAATTTTCTTCTTGAGGCAAATGTTTGAAATGTGTTAGAAAAATTGACAAATTGATGCTTCATGTATCTATTAAATCTGTTCTGAATTCTTTCAGTTCGAGTTACGTAAATATTGTACTGAGGATTCCACACGGGCGACGCAAATTCTAATATACTGTGGACCATGGAGCAGTACAACAGTCTCAATGAGGCAATGTGCTAATAATCTATAATATAATTTTCCTTAATGTGTGTTTGTCTGTCTGTGGCACCACATAAAATCTCACGTTCCGGCTTCCCAGATGTTTATATTTGTTTAGGTTTTGTTTTTCTTATCTTAGCGCTCGGCTCGGAGCATGACCTTTCGCGTATCCTATTTCACGTGCGCGTAGCGCGCAATTTGCTTGTTCTAAATAGTTTTCCCCATAAAATACAATATATTTTCTATATTTTTATGTGTAATAATTTCCTTTTGATAAATACTATTATCATTTGCGCACGATTAAAAATGATAAGCATCAATATGCATAAATGTGCATTCTAATACACATTCTGTCTTGAAAATCCCTACCTAGAATATTAACAATGTTTCAAATTTTACAAATGTACTATAAACATTCCAGTTGGAATAAATGAAATAATGAAATAATGATTTATTTCCACACTTATTTACAGGTAATGAGACATTCTAAAAACTAGGAAATATACCTAACCACAGTTCTCAGTAAAAGTGGTTGGTGATTATAGCAACTGACAGCGCAATGACATGTTTTGAGTTCAGTCCTTTGGAAATGGCTTGATAAGCTTTGACATTCCGGCTCCCCGCAGCGCATGTGGCATCCGGCTTAAAACTAAACACAACAGCTTATGTACAATATTTTCTTATCAGTATAATAATTAGCCATATTCCCTTACCAATGTATTCTTATAGAATAGTTAATATTTATTACACTAAATTATTAAAAAATAAAAGGTTGTTCCAATTGAAAAGCCATTTTTTCAACTTCTTACAGAATAAATTTACATTGCAAGATTCTTTAATTTGTAGTGGTAATTTATTAAAATAGTTAGGGCCTAAATATAGAAAACAGTGTTTAAATTTGAATACATTTACTTTAGGCTTGATAAATACTCTACGATTATTACTACGTGTATTATAATTTATTCTAGTATTACCTCTGTTACCACTTAAAATATAAAATAACCTCAGCGTTTTGAAGACAAAAAGATGTTGAATCGGCAAAATTTTTAATTCCTTGAATAGAGGAAAGGATGAGTCGCGTTTATGTTTTTTTAGAACGATACGAATGAATGTATTTTGGGTTTTTCTTATATTTTCAATAAACGTTTTGTAAGTTCCTCCCCAGCATACAATACCATATTGAATTCTAGAGTGAATTAGGCCAAAATATAATGTTCGTAATAAGTTGTTATCACAGAAATTTCGTAAGTAGTAGAATTTTCTAATATTGAATTTTAACTGATTATGTAAAACTGATAAATGCTTTTTCCAAGATAAATTTTCGTCTACATAAACCCCTAAATACTTAAAGCTACTTACTTTCTCTAATATTGGACATTGGCACAAATTATTCTGATTACAATCAAATTCATGATACTTTACTGGAGAGTTGTAATCAAAACTATTGTGATCAAAATTTATATAATTTGTTTTTGATGTATTTAAAATCATTTTATTTACAGTACACCAATTTCTTAGAATTCTTAAGTCAGTGCGTAAGTCCAGAAATAAATTTTCAATGTTCTTGTCGGAATATAAAAACGCAATATCGTCTGCAAAAGCAAATACTTCACCTTGAAATTGCTTATTCAATAAGTCATTGATGAAAATTATAAACAAATTAGCAGACAATACTGATCCCTGAGGCACTCCAGCTTTGACTATGAGGGGCGCGCTCAAGAAATTACCTATTCTTACTTGCTGAATGCGGCCGGTAAGAAAGCTCTGAAACCAATGTAATGCAGTGCCCCTTATTCCTATTGATTCTAGTTTTAATAACAGAATGTGATGGTCAACAAAATCAAATGCCTTTTTAAAATCTACAAATAATCCGGTAGTTTTGCAGTTTTTATTCATGCTTTGATATATGAGAGAAACAAAACTAACAAGAGCATCCTCAGTTGATTTCCCTTCCGTAAAACCGAATTGCTTTTTATTTTGGAAATTAATTACTCTTAGATAATTTATCAGCCTAATTTTCATACATTTCTCAAATATTTTAGAAAAAATTGATAAAAGATTAATGGGACGTATATTGTCGATTTTGCAAGAGTTGTGTTTTTTAAAAAGGGGGACGACAATACTTTTCTTAAGCGCCTCAGGGAAAATACCCAGCGAAAAGCTTAAATTGATTATGTGTGATATTATTGGTGCAATATTATGTGCTATCTGTTTAATTAAAATCGTGGTGAAGTTATCATATCCAGTTGATTTCAAATTTTTTAATGACTTAATTATATTCAGTATCTCATCAGGGTCAGTTGGCATTAAGAAAAAAGATTGTAAATTGTTATTAACTAAAGGAGATGTAGAAGTACTGGCATGCGATTCTGGGTTGTCAGTGGAAGTGTGGACGTTGATAAGAAAGCGATTCAATTCATCCGCTACCTGCTGTGGGTCATCGACGCAATTCCCGTTGTCTAATATTATTTTATTTACGTTGTTCGCAGCAGGTTTCCCCGTCAAATTATTTATCACTCTCCATTGTTGCCCAGAATCGCCATTACAGTTATGTATTAACTGAGCGTAATAACTATTTTTCAGAGCATTAATGTCAGCTTTAAGTTTGTTAGCAAACGATTCATAGTATCTCTTTAAAGTTAAGTCGTATGGTCTTCTTTTGTGAATTCGGTAAAGTTTTTGCCTTTTTTTAATTCTATTTAAGATATTATTATTGATCCAGGGGCTTAAGGGTTTAGCTTTACTTATCTTAGTAACTGCTGGCAATTCCCTTACATTTCTTTGTACTATATCATTTAGAGTTTTAAAAAAGGTATCATAACATACATTAACATCTGTTTTACTAAAAACAATATTCCAGTCAACAGTTCGTAAGTTTTGATTGATTAAGTTGAAATTATAGCAAAGTTTGGCTTTCATATTTACATTTTTATTTACATAACTTGAATCAATGAACGTTAACCCTAATATGCAATGGTCGGTAATATTTAAATCAAAAACAGCACTTTTAAAATTATCGCTATTTCGAAATTTAATAAAAATATGGTCTACACAGGTAGAAGATGTTTCGGTTATCCTAGTTGCAACATTAACGAGTGAAATAAAGCTATTATTATTCATCAGATTCATATATTTTTGTGCATCTGGGGTACTTTTCAAAATATCTACATTAATGTCACCAATGTACACAGTGTTCAGTTTGAAATGATTTAGTTTTTCTCCAAGCTCTTCAATAAATGCATTTGAGGAAAATTGATGCATCCTATAAACTGAAAATAAATTAAATTTAAATCTATTAGTTTTTAGCTCTAATAAAAGGCAGTCTGCAGTTTCCATGCTAAAATCTAACTGGATACAATCTATAATATCGGAAACAAAACAAACAACGCCTCCTGCACGATAATTATCATTGCAGTTACCTAGAGCCTTATAACCCGGAATTTTATAGAAGTGCAATTCTTCGGTATTTATCCATACTTCACTTAATACAATTATAACAGGTTTTATTGCAATATTATTTATTTCTGCCAAAAATGAATTAAAATTCTTTCTCATGCTTCTAATGTTTGCATAAATAAAAGAAATATATTTGGTTCCTACAGGAGGAGAGAAAAAATCGTTATCCAAGCTCCTATAAATTAAACATTGATCTTCATTAGTTTCCATTAAAAAAAAAATAATACTATAGCCTACATTATCTTAACACTTAGAAAACTTGTTAGAATTGAAAGTAGGGAAATAAAATAACAATCCAAACATCACTCACTGTTCTGTATGTTTAATTGGTCCTACTGTAACTTGGATAGGTCTGTCAAACAACTGATCCTGTGACATCTCTCCCCGTCATTTCTTCTGGCGTAGAACTTGCCGTCTCGGAACCAAACATATTTGAAGTCCTTCTCCTTGCATGCTTCTTTCAGTCGCGCTAAGAATACTTTATTGTCCGGCGACAGATGTTCGCTTAAGTACACTTTGTTCTTAGGGAAGGTACGGTTGACCTCGTCAGCAGTCAGAGTCCTCTTCTTCTTAAAGCTCGAGATCCAGGCATCTCGTTGAATTTTAGTCTGAAATTGTACAATGAGCGAGGGGGCTCGGTCCTTCCTATACGACGGTATACGGTGGGCTGCCATCACCTGGGATTCCTGCAGCTCCTGCCCAATTGCTTTCCCGACGTCCTTGACTAGGCTGGTCGTATCTTCCTTCGGTGACTCAGGAATTCCACTGATTTCCAGGTTTGTCCTTCTGGAGTATTGTTCCAGAGCCCTGACCTTATCCTGGAGATTGGCGACGGATTCATTAAGTTTTTTGTTTTCATTCCGCAGCGATTCGTTTTCTTTTTTTATTTCACTATACTCCTTCCGCATATCCTCCATGAGTTTGTTAGATTTATCAACGGAATCGGAGAGGAATTGAACAGATTCCCTGAACTCCTGCATCTGGGTCGAGTAAGATTTCAATTCATTGAACATCTCTCCTTTCAGTGCATCCAGAGCAGAAATAAAAAATTCTTTGGAAATCCCCGTGGTCATGGATTTGCTACTGCTCACTGAGGCGGTATCTTTTTTCGTAGCACACGATTCGCATTTCCAATCTTTACCTACGGTTCTTGTTTTAACACCCTCAGGCTTAACGCATTTGACGTGAAATACATTTTCACACATGCCGGTACACTTGACTGATGATTTTCCATCTTCACAGAGTTCACCACAGACACCACAGCTCGCCGGCATAATATTACGTATTAGTTAGATTTTCAACGGAAGAAACAGGATCGTGCACGTGTGGAACACACTACACAAGGCGTATTGAACGTTTAGCGGAGCGATAAGCGGAGCGGTCTTACCTGCTCGACTATCGGAACTGAACTCCAATGTATAATACAATAGAATACAATAGAAAGAGGATCGAGTTGCTAGAGTGGTTAAAAGTACATTTAGTGTTTAATGACAAGGTAAAACTTTATTTTATTAATAGAACTTAATTTAAAAAATACGAAAACATTTGGAATTAGTTACAAGATTAAAAATAACTTATAGAAACTGGCATTAATATTTCAATACAGGCCGCATGCAAGGAATTGCCACATGTTTGTTTAATTTGAATTAAACACACATAAATTTTAATAACAAAATTTACGAAATCCAGTCAGAAGTTCTAAATGTAATTCTGATTTCATAAACAAGCAGTTTTAATCTCCAGTTTTGCTTCATAATTTCGCCAGTTTAATTTAGATCTGTTTAATGTTGAATTAAACAGGCAAATTTCAGTTCACATTTACTAAATATTAAAAAACCAATACTGTTTCGCAAGCATCGAGTTTAAAGACCGGAGCAAACCTGCAACTTGGCATTTCACGCCGTAAGCGACCTACTAAACCCAAGTTCACCGCTCTGGCTTGCAAACGCACACGGAAATACAATCAGCTTACAGTGCTGAATTGCTATTTCGTACCTTTAAACGCGCTCCAGTAATCTACACAATAATTGAACTTTGTTTTGTGACTTAGCTATGTTATTTTGTTTTGTATAAATAGACCATTTATTTTTATAATAAAATCAATCTGCATCTAATGTCTGATTCATTCATTACGTTGCTACCCTGCTACTAAGCCATAATATCATTGCGACGTGAGGCTGCGACCCCAAGGTAGTTTACTGTCGTCCCTTTAAGTGCCATTGACTACATTGGCTTAAAACATAAATGCAGTCTCATTTATGTGCTTAAAATTAGGGATAGAACCAGCGCAAAGCAACGGAAACCTGATCAGCCTCCAGGCAATTCTGTTGATGTTTAAACTGGAAGAATGTAGTTGTAGCATCTAGATTTGATCCAATTTCCATATTGTTGGAAGGAAATACCTAAGCAGGCAACCACAGGGCGACACATCTGCTGTTACAGGCTTTAGCTACATATTGAGATCGTTGACTTAGTCGAGGGCTGCTTGCAGCATGTAGGGGGCAACTAACTTTCGAAAAATAGCTTGTTCTAGTAACAAGTTGTTTTACAAGTATTTTTTATGATCATTCTTTCCACACACCGTTTATATCAGTGCTTCGTAATTATCAATAATAGAGCCAATTTTAAGTTATGTAAGAAGTTTACTTCTATCATTTCTTTTGGCTTTTTCATTTGAAAACTGCTGAATAAAATAAAAATACAGTAGCTTGAATATCGTGATTTAATGAAACTAATTATTTACAAAATAAATATGCCAAGTTGAGTTTTTCATAAATATACAACACTGTCAAAAGGATACAATTTTATCATTCAAATATATTTTAAAAATAAAAGTAGGTAGTAAGTATAATGGCAAAACAAAAATATAAATTGTCACAGTTGTGATATTAAGCTTAATAAAGTAGTTTTACATTTTTTGTTGAAAACTTAGTATTCGTACCACCAATGCTTAAATAGAAATTTCAGAAGAATGAACTAAATTATAAAACCTATCGTTCATTTAAATTTCCGAAAACGTTTAAAAATTCTCCACTTTGGTCTTGTAATTTTCAGTTACACATGTACTTATATAAATACTCATACGTAAGACTACGTATCACATAAAAAAGTCGTGATGTTCGAACTTAATTTTAAATGCTAAACTAAGAATCTACTACAATTACTAATATTTGGCAACATAACGACTAGCAGTCATTAAACATAAGGGGCTATATTAAATAGATTTGTATTTACAGAATATAAAAGATTTTTTATATATATGCGAAATCTAACTATTACAATATAAAATAAATATAACACAATATGTCAATAGGCAAATTGCTTCTAGAACCATAATAGTAAATCATAAAATTATTCCTAATACTCCCCCATACTAAATATAGGAATATGAATATCTTACATGAAAATTGCTACAAAAATGTTTGTTTATACAGAGGAGAATTCAATCTTATTTGAGCATATGTAGCCGTTCATGTTGTTGATATAATATTTTTCTCGATATTCGTATATACAGGTGATTCTTGACTAACAGAAACTGGCATATCCACATGATAGGATATCCCATATGGCCGCAAATGGTAAATTAAATATTCTAGTACGTACATTTGATTAGGACTAACGTAATGAAATGACACAGCGTTGTCGGAACAGCAGTCCATACCCTATTGAATATTTTCATTATCATAAACCAAGAAATTTAAAACAAATTTTTAAAAAATAATTACCTCTTTGCTGTTGTAGTAAATATATTTCCAGTACCAGAAATCCTTAGAAACGTGGCCTGGAATGAGATGGTGTTCAGGAACAAAAGGAAAAAACCGACCCCTCCCTAATGAATCGCGGGAATCTCCTGCCGTCACATGAACTGCTTCCATACATTTACCCATTTCAACATCCTCATTGCCATCGTTTGATGAGGTACATAGCGTTGCATTTGGTAAGCCAACCTAAAAGTAACATTTTATAATTGAAGCTTGATGTATACATCAATTTCAAAATTAAATAACATATAAATTATCAATTCGTTAAACTAATTAGTTAAAACATTTTACCTCTACAAATCTTTTCAGTGCTTCTCGACTTAACACATATCCAGCTCCTCCACTCATATAGCCCTGTTTGACGAATGGTTTAAACCGACAACCAAAGTACACTGCTTCCGAGGGATTATGGGCCATTAGCATGAAACGTAAATTTTCTAATATCACATACCTAAAATTGGGGAGTTTTATATATTACTTCATTCCAAGCGTGAATAAAGCAGTAACGAATGACCTAAAGCATGCACGGAAAAATAAGATACTTACGTATCATCATCTGCTTTTAAAAACCAATCCACTTTGTCCGCATAGTGCTTGTACACATATTTGAAGGCCTCCTTGGTTTTCCCCCATAAATTATCACGACCTTCTTTTACTGGTAATGCTATAGCTGGCAACGTTGTATCTGAAAATTAAATATTTATTCACGTATTTTCGCCATAGCTTTGATGTGCGCTGTCGTACATATTTTCATAATTTTAATTAATAAAACCAAATTTTTGATGAAGGATTTTATACAATAAAATAGTTGTAACGCAGTATTTCATCTTATATGCAAAAACTGAATACTAATATATGTAGTACACATAATAAACTATCATATTGTAATAGCCGAATTATTATATTTTAGATTAAATATAAAATAAAGAATTAATTAATTAATTTTCCAAAATAAATATGAATAAAATAATTGTATTACACAAAAAGCGATAGCAATAAAATAAACAAAATAACAAACTTTAGAAAGAAAATTCTCATGCTAAAACGCCAAAAATAGCTAATAGTAATCAAACGATTGCAAATTTTGAAACTCAAAATATTTAAAGAACAAACTAACATCTAAAACGATGCCTAGTTTTGAAAACAAATATTTATTTACAACCACCATAACAAAGTAAATATCAAAAGAAATTAATTATCTATTAACTAAAACGTAAATTAATAGATTCTTTTACATTACAGTTCAGTTGAATATTGCAACATCTATTAAAATATTATAAAAAATTTACCAAAAAAAAAAAAATTATTTGCCAAGTATCCCTTACCCAGGCATGTCAAACATGCGGCCCTTTGCAAGCACACTTGCAACCCGCACAAAGGACACTGTAGCTGTTAATTGAAATAATTTAGATAATTCTGCAATAATTTTTATTAAATGACTTCAATTAATCGTCTTGTGCGGCTCTCATGACAACACAAATATACCCATATAGCCCTCGGGGGACCCTTAGTTTGACATGCCAGCTTTACCCAACAAAGAGTATTA